>JAODUP010000026.1:1592500-1659920 GCA_025642065.1 Paralvinella palmiformis
GTTTTTGACAGCCGAGTACGTGCATATATGCATATTCATGGCCCTGCTTATCTCAATATGTATACCCTAAGGTACCATGAATAACGCAACAAGTACGTCTGTTGGGTTATTAATCACAACCTACAACAAGAATAATAATAATAATAAAAAAATATGACTTTTACGAAATGCTTAAAGTATACACTGTGAGTGGCACACACAGGTAAGAATAATTACAACTAAATAGCAACTATCTGATGAGAAGCCAAATCAGTCACGTGACCTTTACAATAAGCATATCTGTTACACAGTAATATGTCAAGCAAACGATCCAACATCTGACCTGTTTAAAATACTACGCAAGTAGAAAATTATCAAACATCTATCACATTATTATTCTGTTATTGTTAAGAGCATCCTCATTTTCAGCCAGCTGAGTTCGCGGAATGCTCACTTGCTGAAGGCAACATATCTTACCGTGTGTGTGTGTGTGTGTGTGTGTGTGTGTGTGTTAACGTGACGTCATTACATATGGACTGAAGTCAGCAGATCCCAAAATGCTAACAATGTCAGCTAGCCACTGACATAATTTAAGTTTTACCTCATTATGATAACACACACACATAGGACACACACAACCAACCACCCACCCACCCACCCAGCCACAAAAAACACACACACACACACACACACAGGACATAGTTCCAAACAACCAAACAATTACCATGCGAAATCTGAAATAACAATTGATGGGATCCACGCTTGAAAATAACAACGAGTAGCAAATTACATCCCGGATTTCCATAATCAAGTGTTCCGCAGCATTTGTACTACTATTCCAGGATAAGATACTAAAATGTATACACCGTTTTGTGTACTAACCGTATTTAGCTTATTAAACAGGCAGGATACCGGCAAGTCAACCGGGGGTTGGGTTTATTTACTAGTAATATAGTGTAGTACACTGTCTTCTGAACACCAGATGTATTCCTGATGCGAATTACTGTTTGGAATTAAGCTGACTGGGCTGAGAAGAGCAAACATCCGCATATTTTGTGTACTCTCCGTGATAGTATTGGTGAGTTTTGTTCATAACGCGAAACATTAAAATATTCACCTCCAAAATGTGGACTTATTACCATCACGAACGTAATATCATCATCATCATCATCATCATTTATTCTGGTATTGAGATGCTCCAATGGTGCAGTGGTTGGAGCACTGAATTACAAACCTCCAACTCCAAGTCTGGGTTCGAATCCAAATCATACCGGTGTTTGTGAGAATTTTCATTACGGAGTGGCCCTTAGGCAATAGGTCCCAGCTGTGACCAGGGTCGTAGCTAAACAAATAACTCACTCACTCGCTCACTCACTCACTCACCTACTCAGTGCCTACCCACTCACTAACTGACTACCTCACCCAATCATCCACTCACTCACTCACACACTGTTATTTCATCTATCTTATATCCGTGGTCTAGCGGTAGCGTGTTGGACGACAGATCGCTACCATCCGTGTTCGAATCTCGGGCATGGGTATATCTGAAGGGTGTTTCATCTGCGACTTCTCTTCATTACCTTTGGAGGTCCCTAGGCCCATTTAGCCCATACCACGTGCACAAAAGTGGCCGTAAAATATCAATCATCAATAATCATTATATAGTAGCAGTATCAATCATCAACAATCATTATATAGTAGCAGTATCAATCATCAACAATCATTATATAGTAGCAGTATCAATCATCAACAATCATTATATAGTAGCAGTATCAATCATCAACAATCATTATATAGTAGCAGTATCAATCATCAACAATCATTATATAGTAGCAGTATCAATCATCAACAATCATTATATAGTAGCAGTATCAATCATCAACAATCATTATATAGTAGCAGTATCAATCATCAACAATCATTATATAGTAGCAGTATCAATCATCAACAATCATTATATAGTAGCAGTATCAATCATCAACAATCATTATATAGTAGCAGTATCAATCATCAACAATCATTATATAGTAGCAGTATCAATCATCAATAATCATTATATAGTAGCAGTATCAATCATCAACAATCATTATATAGTAGCAGTATCAATCATCAACAATCATTATATAGTAGCAGTATCAATCATCAACAATCATTATATAGTAGCAGTATCAATCATCAACAATCATTATATAGTAGCAGTATCAATCATCAACAATCATTATATAGTAGCAGTATCAATCATCAATAATCATTATATAGTAGCAGTATCAATCATCAATAATCATTATATAGTAGCAGTATTAATTAGACCATGGCAGCTATATTACCACCATTTTAGATCAAATTCGTTATCATCAACGACAACAAATAATACCAGTTAAGTTTTAGTTAACCCTAACCATCATTTGTCTTGTTACTATTGTCACACACACACACACACACACACACACACATATATATAGTAGTTAGCTGAGAGACAAATATATGTTGTGTAATATAGACAAGTTTTGTCCTCAACACCAACCATTTCTCGGTTATTACTGGTGATTACTGAAACCTTGTTCGGTGACTAACTTTTCATTTTTTTGTTGTTGTCGTTGTCATGGTAACTATACGATGTAGCGGATGACCCATAACTGATCCGCATATGCAGATGCTGCTGCGCGCATGCACGATGCACACACACACACACACATTGACCAGACCAGATGTTACCGTAAACCCATATGGTACAGTACTATCAGGTGGTCAGACCATAACACACACACACACACACACAACATGTGGAGCAGTAAAGAACACGGACATCAGACTGGCATCTATAGTATTCTCCACTCCGGATACACCAGACTGTTGCCATACTGTTTGTGGTACACATTAATTACAGGTCGCTGATACGGACCCAGAATCAGTGCAGTGCGATGTTAAGTGTAATGGATATAAAGTGAGCTGGAGTTTTTGGCGAACTTTTCTACGTCTAGACAGTATTACTGATGCTGATGATGATGGTGATGGTGGTGATGGCTAAGTGTTGATGTGGTAAGTTATATGTTAGAATAATAAATATTTAGCTAGCTCAATGTCCTTGTTATATTAGATTTAATAGCTCTATCCTGTTTATAGTTATAGATATTGTATACCAGTTATAAAAATAACAGACCTAACATCGATACTAGATTTTCTTATAACTATATTTGCTGCTGAAACTGGATACGAACAAACTTTGGGTAGGAGTGGAGGGGGGGGGGTGCGGTGCTGAGAAAGTTGTCTTCGAGATACCGAGCTGGCATCATCATGGTCACTAAATCTATGAAGGTTCGGTGGTTATGTCGTTGGCAATATCTACAGCCTGATAATAGTGAAGTGCCTTTTGAATAATTTTTACTACTACTGTTATCATCATCATCATCATCTGGCATAGATCGCTGTTTAGCTGCTTTAGCGTTATCATAATTCATATAATTTATCAGTTAATTAGCTTCACTCAATACATGTATCTATAGATATTAGTAGAGACAATCATGTAATGTATTGAATTATAAATATTTGTTATAGAATGTTATAACAAGATAAATAGTAGTATCTAAGCTCTCTCTCTCTCTCTCTCTATATATATATATATATATATATATATGCGTGTGTGTGAGTGTGTATGTGTAAACTTAGATACGTAACTTCAACACTTTAGTCAGGATGTTGCCATGGTTATACTGTTACAGTTAGTTAGTTCTAAGTTACAGCTTCACCATGACAACATGACAACAAACAAATCAGAACATTTGTAATGATATAACAAGTTGATCCAAATAGTGCTCTGTGCAGTAAAAACGCTAATGATAATCATGATATCATGGTGATGTTAGTGCAATATGTTATATAAGAGGTAAACACTAAGAGATATCTAGGCATAAAGCTGCTGGAGTGTTTATTGTAATCCTGAACTCGGTGAGTGAAGCAGAAGTGAATTATCCAATGAACACTGACTATAGTCTAGAGCAAACACACGACTTTTAGGTATGGTGAAGCGGGGGGAGGGGGATTAATCCGGGCCGTGTTATCATGTGGGGGGGGGGGTTATATATACTAAGTGGGGTAGGTCAAGAGTTACCTTACATCTGATCATTATTTCCTTACCCTGTATTGATTTTATAAAGATATAAGTGGTATAGAAACCAATATCTGTATGCTAAAATACACAGTGTGTTATGTCATTTAATAGAACAGCACTCTTAAATAGGGCCTCGTAATAAGAGCACTGTAATAAATATATATTATTATTTTCATATATATATATATATATATATAAGAGAGAGAGAGAGAGAGAGAGAGAGAGGAGAGAGAGAGTATGTCAGATAGTCAAAGGTATTGACTGAATAATGGGCCAAACCAGTGTGTGGTCAGGTCATAGGTCAAGACAACAGAAAAACTATCAATTTGGCCAGGTGAATTGGTTAACAACCTTAATAATTTAAGGGGGACCCGCCCCCCCCACCACCACCCCCACAGAGACACATACTAGCTACCCTGACAATGCACCTTACTTAGGCGTAATTGATGGTGAAAACAATAACGATACTTCAAATAGACGTGTGACAGCCTGATGGTGAAACAACATCGTTATCACTGGTCAGAGCTACCGTAATAATACTACATAGCTATACTGATTGCTTCGCTATCATCTACACATACAGCCACAGGTAAAACATATATATATATATATATATATATATATATACACACACACATATATAGACAGGGTAAATATTATTCTCATTCATCATTCATTATTATCATCACCACCACAGAACAGGATGTCAAAGAATATGGCATCCTCTGTTGATAAGTCTAGATCTATTTTAAAGACCTCACCTATTCAAAGTTGTTTTCACCAGCACCTGATATATATATGGTTATTATTTCTGATTACGTTTTAGTACCTTCGAAAGGCTTCTGCTAGTAAGGATACTTCATTAAATATACATCATCACCATCATCATCATCATTCAAAGATGCTGTGAGCTCATTCAAGGAATTCAGATTCATGAAGTTGTTCATTCAGGATGATCACTGGTCAGTCTCAGTAGCATTTAGAATTCAAGTGAGATTACAGACGGTCAACAGAATTGCGGGTCTTTAATGAAAAGTTTATCAAATCATATTTGGATAAGTGGCACCACTACCAGTAATTTGATGATCTACTAACCAAGTTGTTTTAAATACATTTCATTTAATTTTACTGTCTTACTCCGGGACTTCCACTAGCACTCCCCAGGTCCACTCTTTGTGATTAAATAAATTTGCTGGTGTATAAAAAAGGTGATTTAGACAAATATCCTCTTGTTTAAATGCTTCTCTGACCCGATACAAGTTAAATAACTCAAGTTGCTCATTAGAAAGTCTGTCTGTATAAAAAAATCACTCTCATTATAAATACTCCTATCCTGATCCCTAATTCGACTATACATTAAGAATATCGAGCGGTGAAATACTTATCTGCTCTTCTATTATCAAAGTGAGGTGGGCCCTGATTTTGCCTTCACATTTCATGAAATTGGGATTTATGAAACGTAGTCAAGATTGGCTCAATTATCTGACTTTTATGATAATCTGACACACTGGTTTTAGATGGCTTATCGGGGGGGGGGGTTGTTGAAATCCTTGGGTATTAGCCAACAAAACCCACTCGCATAATATTACCAGCTTATAGTTAGTGTAATAGACATTTAAGATTTTTAATTTGCACACAGACAGGACACATCCTGGCTGTTTTTAATACTCCTAGTCATTGTTTCCTTACTCTATATGGATTTTATAATATTAGTTTACCTTACATATTGAAGGTATATAAATCAATTCTGAAACAGGCTAAATACACAGTGCGTTATGTCATTTAACTTAACAACAGTCTTAAATGGGGCCTCATAATAAGGGCATTATAATCAATCTACATTATTATATTCATTTATTAATACTATTAAAATATTCACTTATTAATAATTTTTATATTTTTGCATTTACTTTCTGTATCTGTAAAGATGTTATAGCCTATATAATTCTTGTACTGTGTTCTTCAGTAAAAGGTTTACAACTAATACACACATATATATATATATATATATATATATATATATAAGTTTATATATAACTTATACATATGGCAGCTACTGATAATTACTGTACCGGATATCACTTCTTCCTCAGATATGGCCTTGAAATTGTAAATTCATCAAAGTTACATTAGTTAAGTGGCAAATCAATAACACTACTATAACACACACACACACACACACACAGTGTGTGGAGTCAGGTATCCAGTGACGACATGATTTCCCAGAACTCTGGGTACGTTTGTCATTTTGATGGGAATGTGTTAGACTCTGACATGTTAACAACACAGATGAATATATCAAAGTATCTAGCTTTGATATATATATATCTATCTATCACAGAATGTTGCTGTGTCTTGATAAACTGTTGATCACAGATGTATGTGTGTGTGTGTGTGTGTGTATGTCTGTGTGTGTGAATGTGTGTTTTAGCAGGATGCTATGCAGCACTCGCACCGAGAACCACAAACCATTATTACTACAACCTCCGGATGATTCATCCAGTAATTTATCCAGAGAACTGACTTTTCATATTGAGATGTGTAATACGTCACAAAGCTCCTAAAGTGAATTATCTACACGTATTAAAGAAAAGAGAAAAATCTCTCACAAAATATCAAACAAACAAGTTTTCATTTTCATAGCGAATATTCTATTTCATGGCCGAGGTTAGTCCACAACCATACCACCACCAGCATACCACTACCGCCACCTGATGCCTGTTATCACTAGCCACCCACAAAGATCACAACTATTATTACAATGTTAATTAACTAGGATCACTTCCTCATGTAGTTTCCATTTAACACTATGCTGCGAATAATATTCATTTGGCGTATTGCCAGCTGCCTCTTTTTTCTTGCCGCAGTCTTGGCCAGAGGCCTGAGCCTCAAACAATCACTGTTCATTAGCCCAGTGATATCTATTCCAGAATGAAAACCTAACAGCAAAAAAATCGCTGCTGCCTAAAAGATCCAGAAATATCGGAGAGAGAGAGATCCATTTTCTAGCCGATGGAATACCGTGGAGGGTAAACGCTCAGCAATGAAGTCACGGAGCATTGCAGTACAGAAACAACCAGATGCCTGATGAACTGGAATATCTCCTTCTGCAATACGAATCAACAGCTACGGATACCTTGATAGAAATGGCACAATTGGCATAAATGATGGTACACGATACCAGATGGTTGGATATCTATCGCATCCAATAGACCGTCCTCCGTCTGACAGAGATCCATCACTAACCATGCCCTAAGGAACAGCCACCACAATGACATCGGATACAAATGGTCCGGGCGAACAGAGCCCTATCCTGATGACAATTGCCGCCTGCGGGGCTTTGGTAACTTTAAGCGCCATGTGGCTTCTAATTGCATTCTCCGACCTCTGCTGCTGCATAAGACGGAGACGCGAACGCTGCCAGGAGACGAGCTCCACCGACGAACAGAAGAAGTACAACACCGTAGTGAGCGGCGCGAGCAACGACGATGAACCGGCCGACGGAAGGTCGAAGCACGACTCCGTACAATACATCCGGGAATCGTCGGAGAAAGGTCTGCCAACGGATGAGGCGAGAACAAAACGAGCGAATAATAAAACAATACCAGCTCAGAGATCTGAAAAGAAGAATGTATTCCATCTGAGAAAGGAGTAAGTATGTTTTTCTGTATATTTTAGAATTTTATACACCTGAGCATTCTTTCACACCACCAGTTCCTCCCCCCCCCCCTCCTTGTACAATATAGCAGGAGGAAATGAAAACATTGAAAGATGCAATCATTTTACAATTATGCTAAAAACAATGTGTCATGTTTGTTTCAGCTTTGAACACACTGATTTATATCGTGTAAATCGAATCATTATGTTATCAACGTGGCAGAAGTCTGTTTAAAATACTAAATCACAGTCTAACCCGTTTGAAGGGTATTTTACAGAAGTGCATGAGCTATGTGTTATGTATGAAAAGAAGGGTATGAATTTCACTAAAGAAAACAGGAAAAGAATACTAAAAGAAACAAGCAACAAAATGCAAAAAACTGGGTAATAATATGCATTCATATGATGTCAGCTATAGGACTTGGAAATATGCTAAAAAAAAAAACAGAAAACTCATTCCAGATTAATACATGTCATTTATTTAATTATTCCGATTTTCCCAGAGTTTACAGTAACGTTTTTGAAAATGGGGAGTGGCTCAAACTGGTGGTTTGAAGAAAACTTCTTTTGCAGAAGACATGTTTTATCGCCACTCTATAGTCTCAGATTGTCCTAAAAATGTACAAAACACAATTTTTTCTCTGAGGGATACATATAAGTTTCAATGCTTGAGACTCATTCTGCTATGCAATTTCCTTATCTGCTTTCCAGGTTGTTGTTTATTCCTAAAGCCACTCTCATGAATGATTATTATTAATATTATTATTATCATTGTAAGAAGTAATGTGTACCAAAAATTGTGAGTGAGTAATGATACCTTAGCATTAAGTTGGTGGGTAAGATTCTGAGGGAGTCAAATTTTATTTATTCCAATAAGTGGCCATTAATGCTCACTGATTGCATCAGGCATAAATAGCCTTTTTTTTAAATTATTTAAAAATTGCAACACCAATAAAATATTGTCCAATCACAGCTCATTGAATACTGATGCAAAAATGGCACTTTAAACAGATCCATTTTTAGTCATCTTTCAGCACGTATCTGATGATTATTGTTCATAACAACTTCACTCTGATCACTGGCAGATCCAAGAAGGCGACCTCTCAACAAGATCTAGATGTCACCATGAAGGATCGCATCAGTGCCTTCGAATCAACTGATTCGGTGAAGTCCGTGCCCACACAGGAGAAGGATGCTATTAAGCCAAAGAAGAAAAAACCGAGCAGTAAGGCTTTCCAGGAGTTTGAAAGAAGTGGCATTATCATAGGCTTTGTAAGTATGTCATGAACTCAATGATGTGATAGCTTTCATTCTGGATACATGCAAGCGGTACATCTATTCCTTGAAATGTGTGAAATCTACTCATGACTGTACTTAATATTTTCTTAGGACATTATCTTCTTTTACAATATGGAAATAGCATCATTTTATTAAATACATCAACTGTATCATGCTGAATCAAATTGAATGGATCTGAAATACAAGACCACAAAACACCAAGTGAGAACAGGATCTCAGTGCAAATGCTTTTTTCAACTTTACTTTTGATCTAAAACATATCACTGTTGTTTATATCTATATGTTTCACTTCAAATGTAAACCATGGGGTGGATTTCAGATGACTCGAAAGACTTCCATGTAAAAATTTCAATTATAAAATGTCTATCTAGAGGCATCACTTCATTTAAACCTTACTTCCATGCTACTACCCCCCTCCACATAAGTGGAAACATACTTCTTCTTCAGTACAGAATACTGTCTTTATATTCTGTCATTCAAGCACTGAATAATATAACACACAAATTGCAAATGGAATTACTGCAAGAAAATTAAAAGAAAATCAAATTCCTTGCAGTTTCAGGGAACTATTCCCTAGGTATGTGTATCATGACCTACATTGACTAACAAGCCTTGAAACTCCTGTTAGTACATGCTGATGTATAATATCTGATCGGACACAGGGACAGGCTAATGTTCTTTTTTCCTATACGAGCAGGGAAAAGCACCAAAAAAGAACCAAGAACCGTCCACAGAAGAAACCATGGAAGACCAGGAGCCAAGCCAAACGGATGATTCACAGGGTCAGGGGTCAAACAGAAGGCTGGATTTGCAGGCAACAGAACCTAGTCACAACGATAACATCCATAGCAACACGAATAGGTAAATACCTTAAAATTATTAATACGTGAATTAATTATGAAGACTTAACTGAAAATTGTTGACGATGGCTTAATGGAAAAACCAGAAATTAAGAAATTAGAAGGAGAGGATTAGAATTACTTCCTTTTAATGAACAGCTTGAACAGACTAACAGATGATGAAGGTATTCATATGACGGATGAAGAAGATGAATTCTCAGCAGTGCCAAGACAATCGGAAATATTGAAATCTGTGAGTTATTATCTCCATCATTAGTATTACAGATCAGAATTGGGGGGGGGGAGAAATTAAAAAAAAATATTCTCTTCCAGATGTCTGTTCAGGGAGGCAAGCAAATTCCCTGCTAAATAGCTGGATTTTTCTGTGATGATTTAGCCCATATTAAAGCTAAGATGGCCAATTTAAAGTTAGGGAAGTAAAACGTCTAGGAGATGTGCAGTAAATATATATGTGACTATAAGAAGCACCTAAAGTTTTATTAACTAATTTTGTTGTAAAATAAAATAGATTTAAGAATAGGAAACAAAGAGTTGGATTCAGAGTCTAACTCCTACCACTTGTGGCAGTTAAACACATACGAGTAATAGAGCACGTCTGTGGCTCTCTACCACCTGAAGTCGAATGATAGAGTATACACTGATAAAACTTAGTGAAAATCAATTCCCATTAATATCAGCTGGCACTCTTGAGTATTTGAAAATTAATACGATATGAAATGTGATATGTTGAAGTTGATATCGATATTCATCTGTCTGCGCTTATGATGCTTGCATCTGTAATGCACACATTTGCACAACACAAAACAGCCATTAGTCATCATCTAACCATATAAACAAGACCTGTAAAATTTGAAAACTCAAGTCAATATTCCTAGTAGATGAAAAAAAATTATCACCAATATTTAAAAGATGTTTTTCAACATGTTCTGTCACCAAATTCAACTGATCTACAATACGGCAAACTGATATGACATAAATCTGACATTTTAACACATTTTAGTTGGATGTTTGGATAGAATGGTGGTTAAAGCACTGCGATGCAAACCTCCAGGTTATGGGTTCATGTCAGACATGGGGTCAATTCAATTTCGGAATTCCAATTTTGGAATTAGAATTGCTTATTTAAAAAAAAAATGGAATTGGAATTGATAAATTTGGAATATGAATTGAAGTTTGGTACCAAAAAATTAAATCCACAAATTAATTTACCATTTAATTTTTTAATTCAGAAATATTTCTTCCATGACAATCCTACTTGGAATATAAACTACTTGGAGTAGGTATTCGGAGAACCTATATGTCCGACATGGGACAGCTTTTAATGCGAGTAGTGTTATTTTTCTCTGCTGAAAACTTTGCATACATATCAGACGTTTATTACAATTATTGTCCAAAATCATTTTTATGCTAATGGCATCTGTGTGTTTAGTTCCGGCGAGCTCCACCACCAAAGAATCGGTCGAGAGCAAACCGAGCACTCCAGAAAAGGATCAGCACAAGAAGGGAGACTGAGGTAGTACAGTACACTTTATCAATTACTTTGAACCTAAAGCAAGAGAATATAATTAATAAACAATCGTTGAAATTGAATCATGATAGATGAGTCATACCTCAACAGTTGTATCCATTTTGTAGAATTTTCCTGGTTTTGACTTTCCTGCCGAACAAGACGAGGAGAGTGTGGACAGTGTCGTGACTACTGTATCACGCTCCACAGACTCCATAGTGACTCCATCTGACCGTGTCACTCCAGACAATGACACAACAACCAGCGGACATCATACTGGAGAGGATAGTCCAAGTGGAACTTCTCCAGACTCAGCGAACAAGGATACTACCATGAGAAGGACATCCACCAGCAGACACGTCCAACAAATGATAAACACAAGAGATGACAGCCTGCTGTCAGAAAGTGGTGAAAAACATATCATATTATTGGTTGATAACAGTGCCAAGGATAGAACTGGCAGCGAACAAACTATGATGAGCCAGCAGCAGGATTCCACCACGGAGGTGAAGGAAGTGAGTTTTAAGGATTTTATGGCCTTGATACAGAGATCAAATTCCAAAGATGTTGGTGATGGACATGGCGAATCGGACCATAAAATGGCTGTTAAAACTGAACGCTCTTCTTTGAAGATAATGAGCCAACCAGAAACTACATCGGCATCAACAAGGATGACCTCTTCGCAGACGTCATCTGGCAGAAGCAGCATCCAATCAGATTCATGGAAGGTTGGCAAGCAATCAAATCAAAACAACAATAACACATCAGAGACCATAGATGTAAACACGACAGCTGTCTGTAAGAAGGAACCATGCAAAAGTCACAACGGACAGCTGGTTTTGACGAGACCACGATCATTCCAACCAACGAGCTTTTCTAGGATTCGAGATTCACCATCAATCGCATTAAACCAAAATGTTGATTTCCCTGCTAGAAGTCGGTTTTCATCGGTGGCAAACTATAAAAGCCAACAAGTGAGGGTGGGTACTGAAAGGTCAAGGTCAATGTCTGTAGGATCGGTTGCATTAGCTGCAAAAAACAAAGGAAGTGAATCTGATGAAAAAAGGGATGCAAATAATGATTCAGCAAAAAAACACGATGTAAAAGGTATATAAAGGCTATCAACATAACAAGTTATTATTTAACGAATTTATAAAGGTGTAACATAAAAGGACTTCTTTTTATTAACATAAGTGTATATGATGAATTGTAACTTCAGATACTACATCTGTTGCAGATGATGATAAAACAGTGACCGATGATGGTGAAAGGTCTTTCCAGTAAGTTTAAAGTATGGTTCATTCTACTCCGAGCAGGCATACATTTTTCAGCAACTTTTATTTTCTATTAAGATTTAGTTAAGCGCTGTGCCATTTTAACTAATTCTCATAAGTCATTGATAAAAACATAACCCGGAGCATGCTGGAATTGTATATATCACTTCGCGTTATATGTCGCAATTAATACTGGCTGTGTTTTTGCTGCATACTGAATGAGTTGTGCCTGCGTGATTTAAGAATGCTTCTTGCTTGGTACAATTATTGCAGAAACCAGGTTGTTCGGAATGCTGGCTGCCACTACTCCACTTCGTTCTCTTGTACTAACTTCAGTAAGCGATACACTTACTAATTACCAGCGTAGAACTAATACCATTGATATCAAGTGTCAAAAAACAATAAACCTGCATGGCATGAACTTATTCTCATCATCTAACCACAAGGATGGCTGCTTCGCTCACTGGTTTCATGATGAAAAGATACTTCACAAACTATTATATGCTAAGCTTTTCATTAGTTAATATGTTATTATCTCAAATAGCGTTGTTAACAAATCTCAGAACTTAAAATGGCTCCTTGGTTTAATCTGTGTAAACATTTTCATGTACTCTATTATAAATAAATATATATATATATATATATATATATATATATAAACACGCACACACACATATACAGTTTTGTATTGTTTTCAGGGAAACTGCCATATAGAGATGAAATAGAGAAGATACTCAAACTAAGGTACAACAGTGTGAGTACAGATATTTTTTATTAATTAGATTACTAAATAAACATACTTACAAACTTAAGCAGTCATGAAGGGCAAGATTTTAAAATGTTAGTAGAAAAAAGAGCTCATCTACTAAACATCTGAAAAATGCTATTATAATTGACCAATGACATTTTGTACTCGACAGATTCGTGAAGCCAGGGAAAAGTTTCATCAGTGCCATTAACCTATTGGTATATTATAAAACAGGAATTGTGTACATAACAGCCGAAGACTGCAGCCATTGCGTATGCCCAGTGGTTGACATGTTGGCGCAGATAGGAATAATTGGACATTCTTCTTGACATATGTGTCAGCATCAAGCCTTTGTCGCTGTGACGCGTATCTGTCAGCATCAAGCCGTTGTCGCTAATGCTGGCTTAGCCAAGATGTATATTATCGCAATTCTGGCTATTTATTCATAGTGCTATCTCTCAAGCATAAAGATGTGTTGACTGCTGAAAACTAATCTATACCTGATGTTGATTACTAATTATTAATGTTCTTGTGCCAGTGTGTGTCAAGGTGTATGTATCTGTTCTTTAAAATATATATATATATATATATATATATATATATAAAGAGCCATGCACATTAACATAAATACACACGTAAACCCTAAATAACTGCATCTGTATTTTTAAGCTTGGACCACATATGCCTACTGAGTTTCTTCACTGTGTGCCTTCATATTATACATTTTGTATAGTACTCTTAATTTTAAATAAATTTAACAAACTTCATGGTGCTATAAATGTGAGCTTTTTTACTTTCTATGCAATGATTTAAAAAATAATGTAATTACAAGCAATAAATATCTTACTCTTTCTCTATCATTTTCTCGTTGTGTATATGATTCATTAGTAATCAACTTAGAATAAATCTTAAACATAACTAGAACTGTGCACATTTTAAATAAAACTTACTGTCCAACAGTTTAACAATTTTTATATAATAAGAATTGCAGCCATATGATAAACACTTATAGCTGACAATGATACCAAATTGCTTGAGCTAGAAATTAGACAAAAATCATCACCCCAAGGAAATTTATATAAGTAATTGGGTACCCAGTACAGAAACAACATGTAATTGTAAATATTCTAGAGCTAGATTTGTGTTTAAACAGAATAATATTAATAAACTGTATTTTGTCTATGCAATACCACTTTATAATGAGATTAATTTCTGAAAGCCATATTTGGTGTGTAAATTAGAATGGGTTAATTCTCAAATATAAAAATGGAAATAATAAAATTAGTCAAAACTTCACCTCTATCTTAACCTATTTTCTAGAATTGAATAAAGCGAATGTAGCTTTTGACCCAAATGTTATATAACTGCTTTGACCCTGGTTAATCATTATTTTTATGCCAAGAAAAAATTTCCACTGAGTCAGTCGATATATATGTAAACAGTAAAGTGAATGCTATTTTGTAGAAAATGAGCATATTTTTAATTACTGATAATCTGTATTATATAGCAAAGAGACCGAACTATACTGCAACAAAGCTGAAATAAATTTAACTGTGGTGTAATTCTGAGACTTAAAAGGATCAGTTTACCTTCATTTCATATTTTCAGGACTAATACAAATATGTTAGCGCAAATTAAAATGACGTCAAAACATGAACATGATAAACCGCATATTAACTAATCTAGTTCAAAGTTTTGGTGAATTGAGTATAAGGTATCTGTGAGTGCCACCATTTTGAAGGTATACAGTGAAATTCCTTAAGGAGATTATTTTTGTAACACCGGTGTATATGATGATGATAATTGTGCACACAGTAGGCTAAATGGACCATGGAACACCGGTGAGGCATCTATTGGGCTGTCAGATTTATGTAAATGAACAGATGACAACGTCAGTAACTGGTAGTTAGTAGGTTGAGCAGGGGGGAAGGTTTTTGGTAAAAAGGATGGTTAAGCCAGTGCACCATGACCTGACTTGATCTGACTACAGAATCCATACAATCTGGCTGGCTGTCTATTAAGTTGGATTATTTTCTGATATCTATGATGTCAGATATACAGATAGTTTGTGAGTGTTTTTTTCTTTCTTCTGGGGGTGGGTTTGGATTACTTTTATTAGCATACACATTTAAACCATACTATCTGAGAGCGAACTGTTCCTTTAAAGGGTACCTCCAGTGGTTAAAATAGTATGGACAATTATAATCTAGCAAATTAGTTATGTCTAAATTTTCACACAAATTGCCATAACAAGGATCTGCTTGAGAAATATTAAAACAGAAATTGAATGTGACCATATTGCCTTCTTCCTCGTCCCGATTTGCCTCTTGTGTGATGTCAGCGAGTTGATTTCGGGCGCTGTGCTATCTCCATCTCTCTGGCATCAGTCAGGAGTGTGTGATGAATTGTGGGTAAATGTTACACTAAATAATATAATATGGCGGAATGCAAAACTTGGGGTTGCACTAATAATATGCGGAAAAATAAAGGAAAACATTACTTTAGAGCACCTATACCCAGAAATGTGGAATGCAGAAACATTGTACAAACAGTGGCTACATACTATTGGAATGGAACAGATGCTAAAAACTTTCCATTTAGTAGCAATTCATCTTTTGGGAAGACCACTTTCAAAGCTTGTGCCACAAAGTTGATATGGTAAACAAGGTTCTAGGTCTACCATCCCTTTGATTGCTATCAGAATGACAGGGGTCACTCCTGATCCCGTTACTCTCGACCAGTGTGTGTGTACAAGTAGATCTACTATTGAGTGTTGTAGTACCTACTGTTCCAGGATGATTTTGCTATGTTATGTCTCACAGACATTAAGTAAATTTGCAACATTAATTCACTAGTCAGTTCAGCTAACAGTGTGGGAGTGTTTTCCCCCCACGGTTTGTGAGTCGTTATGGCACTGGGCTCTGCACATGTTTCTTAATCGCGAATGTTATGAACAGTTTCAGAAGAACATTAATAATAGTTTTGGGGAGCACTGGAGGTACCCTTTAACCCGACAAACATAGACTGATTTAAGTATGAAAAAGTATCACTTACGCTCGTCTTGTATGAAGCTGGAGTGAGTGAATCTGTGGCTAATGGTGGCAAATGAATGAGAAAACCAATTACATCTCCTTCCTTGTATCCATCACTAAAATGTGTACCACGACTCTCATGGAAAACGGTACCCTTGCGTGACCTCCATGAATAGCTAAACTTATCATAACCACATGGAGCTTGAAGATTACCTATATACAGACACACATATATATATATATATATATATATATATATGTGTGTGTGTGTTGTGTGTGTATGTTTGTGTGTGAGAGAGAGGCATGCATTTATAAACATTTACCTTTCAAAGGATTTACTTTTAACTATGAAAGGACATACTCATAATACCAAAATTACTCAAAAGAAATTACAGACCTAGTTTCTGGGACCAGCCAATCCTAGTAGCACTGTCAGATGGCATTGCCTTAATAACTGCCTCATAATACCAAGTACCCCGACTCACACCTATGTACAAATATAACGATGAAACAGGATATGTTCACTGAGAAATAGGCCTAAACTACGTAAACCATGATACAGACGTTATACTCCTGGACTGCCATTACAGTATATCCCAAATATACATCTTTATTTCCCATACCTAACAAAACCCACTATCTTTATAATATGCTGGCTGTAGCCTACCATGTGTAGCCCTTATCATGCTGTAGCCTTTCATTCCAGTAACAGTTAGCCTATCATCACTTACAGTTAGCTGTGGAGCTGAAAACAAAAACATATAAGAAACACGCAGTGATGAAAGTTAATGAAAAACAATCATATAGGCACACATATTAATAAATTAGCTGCTTCATACAAACTCACCTCTGTCATGTAATGCGAGCAGCACCTTTGGCTCCAGATAAGCCCTGTAGAGATAAGGAGGTATGGGTTTACCGGCCCACTCTATGCTTTCATCATATGCTTGCCAGTTTGGGGCATGCGGATCTGGCTCGGCCAGTATGTAGCGATAACCATCCTTATTGAATGGATGCTCCTGGGGATAGGCCTTGGGAGCGGTACGAGTTGAAGACACGTCTCTGGGATGAGAAAAAAACACACACCGATATCAAGTCACCATAAGAACAAGTATAAAAGGAAGAAGCTAACAAGCATTTAGGTTCATTTGTGATGGATAGCGCCTTAGAGTAACCTTCTTACAGATTATATAGGGCGCTATATAAATTTAGTATATTATTTAGTATATTATTATTATTATTGTTCTGGATCCTGGACAGGAACCAGATTGACATCAGAGTAAGCTATAACTGACAGCTAACTATAGCTAACCCTCGTTTATGTTTCATTAATGGCCCATCTGACTGTCCTTTCCGTTTTGCGGCACGTCCTTTGCCTGAAAAGGTAGATAGAAGTGATTAAAATCAGTAACGATATTGACAAGATGACCACTAACACTGGCCTAATATTTATTATTTGTTGTATTACTTTCCTTTATTAAAAAATCTCATTATCAGTGCAGATGATAATGATGATTGATGTTTTACGGCCACTTTTGTGCACATGGTAGGTTAAATGGGCCTAGCGACCTCCAAAGGTAATGAAGCAAAGTCAAAGATGAAACACCCTTCAGATATGCTCATGGTGAGATTTGAACATGGGTGGTAGTGATCTGTGGTCCAACACGCCACTGCTAGACCACTAAAATTAACCGAAGTATGGAAACTGGCGCAAGAAAAGGATAATAAAAAGGTAATAATAATTTTACGTGGCTTAGCTAACTCAAATGAGGGAGACACGTATGGTCTGTAATTTACTGCTTCACAGTGAGGACTATTTCTAAACAAATTTAGAACAGATGGCATATTTGGTGAAGAAAATCTTGCCAGTTGCCTGGCTGGATTAAAAACTGCTCCTACTATAGTGCCAAGACCTGGATTTGAACCTCTGACCTCCTGTACAACATGACCATGGATAAGGAGTCCCACTCTCTAAGCATAGTTTATGGAAAATATGGCACCATGCAAAATCCTAAAGGGACAGTACACCTCAGAAAATATATCTTAAATATGTCATGCTTAGAACAGTAACCAAAATTCCACAATAATAATCATGAAATATACCTACTATCATAGATATGGGGAAATAATCCAAATTACTGGAGGGCCACCATTACGGCTGCACCGGAAGCCAGATTCGAAGGTGGGAAGAAGAAAACTTAAATGCTCTGACATCACATGAGCACTCCCTAGACTGATGCAGATTATAGTTTCTCTTGAGCATTAATATCTGAGCTATTTTTAATCATCTTCCTCTTGTAAGGTTCCTTCTGGCTCAAAGTGATATGGATGTATGTCATTCATGATGTAATTTTAACAAGATAATGCTGTTTAGTTCTGGAATAATTCTTTGCTCACACTTGTTTTAAATGCTTTTGTATGGGCTCTACAGACTTAAGTCAACCAGATGTGTTCAAGTGACATCAGCATTCAGGAGCTTTCAGTCTCTGTCTAGCTTCAAAATGGATGCACCTACAGGCCATTAAAAGTCACTTAATCAGCACTTTGAACTGGATTATTTAATATGTGGATGATCTTTTACACATTTTGACATTATTTATGATATTTGTGAGTATAGCTATATTAGGCCTGAAAATTTGAAATGAAGGTGGATTATCCTTTTAAACATAGCACACTAAATTTGAATCAATACATAATTAGAATGCAAGTGAATATTATATTGCCAGAAAGCAAAACTGATGCTTCCCCAGTAACACAAGAGAAGTAGAAAATTGACAGAACTATTAGTATTACATTTGGGTAGTTGCATAGATGAAAGTAATTATTGCTGCTTTATAGTCAGATTTGTGATTATGATAAGCTAAATGAGGTGAGCAACCTTTAAGGGTAATGAGGTGAAATGAAACAGGAAACACAGTTCAGATATAGTCCAGTTGGGGTATGAACCTAGGTGCTATGGGTCTGTGGCCAATCACACTAACAGTTAGGTGATGAAGATGTGGATGAGTGTAATTATAAGATAAATATGAAACTTTCCATTCTTGATGCTGATAGATTTTTAAAATTACTAGACTTATGTAATAATTGCAGATTTGTTTTAGTAATAGTTACTAGTTTTTAGTGTCATATTTTTATAATTTATATGGTTTCTTCCACATGACAGATGTAATTTCATCATTAATATTACCATACTGAACAACATTTGGAGAAACATATGAGCATGCTTAATGCAGAACTAAACACTGTCTAATGGTGAATGAGTGCTATCCAATAGTGTACATTAATAAAATAAATTGGTTAAAATGTATTAATAATTTCATCAACAAACAGAATCTTACTGTCAGTGGATGTAGATTTCTGCATTTCAGCTGTTCTAAATGAGGCATTCGTTAGCCTGAACAGACTCTCACAGTTAGGACCAATCTTTGTCAGATCCTGAAAGAGAAATAGCACAGATATAAAATAGGATCACATATGGAAATAGATTGCCTATTATTCTTGTTGTGCTACCACATTTAATGAATACTGGCTCTGAAGCATACACAGACACACACTGGCAATTGAGTGCGCGCGCACACACACACACAACTAAATTTTTTCACCACAATTATCCAAACTACATGGCAAAATCCACACCCACACTGCACTGACATAACTCCATGCAACCCACCCACATTGCATTGACTAATATGTATGTGACCCATGCTGCATTGCAGTTATTAATATTATCAGGCCCACATCTATGCTACACTGCCTTTTTCAATAATAAACTCAATAAAAACCTACACAGTACTACTTCACCATGGATAATATAATGATAATTTGTTAATTAGATTAGCTGTATCTATTCAGTTTAAACTACTATCAAGCTGAAACATTATGAAATCCCCTCCCAAAAGCCATCAGATCATGAAGACTGTTGCAGCATCCAAATTTCAGTTAGCTTATTAATAGTAATCTGTCAATATCTGATCATGTATTACTGTGAAACTGGTTAGCCTCAATATCCCCATCATATTTATTATTACTATTGTTATTATTGTCAATGTATAGGACCTCTGAACAGTTTGCCGGAAATAAGCCTATTAATAAATGTTTTATTAATATTATACTGTAAAGGATAATATCAAAAGCACAATGCTTACATTGAGGACATTCTCCCGAAAAAATTATTGTGTGGCTTAGAACAAAAGATTATTCCACGAAGCTATCTAATTGCTTATCAGAATCTACCAAGTTATTACAGAGCAGATAATAAAAAAGACCACCAGAGACTTTAGCTTGGCAGGTGGATAAGTAAATATAGGGTTAGGGATTTCCCGGGGATAACTCTAGTATGATGTTCCATCTTAGTGACACTAAATAATTTTATAAATAACATCATATGTTTATTTATAATAACAAAAGTGGCTGACATAAGAGCTACACAAACATACCTATATGGCAAAATATAACACTTCAAAGTAACTGCGATTTTAATCATTTGGAAGTGATATGCTATGAACTCGACATACTGAATACAAATGTTTCCAAAAGCTAATGGGCACAAGGTTCAATGTGCCGACAATGATTTATTTAGTAGGTCACAAAAAACATGTTTATACACAATAATAATAATTATAACACCGCATCACAATGAGATGCAACAAGCTAGGACAAGCCCTGCTTCCCAACCAACTAGCCCCTCCCATTTCAGAAATTAACATAATTATAATACTGAAAACAATACCTACAAGGTTCATCAATCCAAACACTGTCTCTCCTGAACTATCCTCCTTATACTGAAATATGGCAGAGTCCTTCATCTGAATAATAACCAATCAATGTGCCAGTGAGAATAATACAAAAAACAAATCATGCCATAAATAATTTAGTATTCTGAATCATCACAGTCATGATTTTCCATATTGAGCCAAATGACAATAGCCCATTTACCATAGTTTTTGCTATTGTTGTGTGCCAAGTCTGCTTCACTTTACGAGGTCCAGTCGTCAGGTTTTCCCAGTTTGCTTCAATAAATGGAATTATATCCTAAAAGGAATATGGAAATAGCTTTCAGAAGGAAAAATAAGCAGCTATAGAAATGTCACAGACATTCTATTGAAACGAATGGATTTATTTTATATATATCATGTAAAATTGCCTGCCAGAACTAAATGTCAGAAAGATCCATTAAACTGTAAAATATCATAGCTGTGTCATAATATAGCAACGTCTTGGTGTCTCTTAATTATGAAACAGTTATGACAATAGATAGCGATTATTAATATTATTGACGGTGAAATCTGTACCTTATCTCTGGAGAAGAACGTTTCACCAGGACTCTGCTGTGCTAGGTTAGCAAGTGCTGTTAAACACATCTGACCAAAGCCTGAAGATAATATTAAAAGGCAGCAAATCAGGAAGCAAGGGTTGAATTAAAAACACAGAGCAGATTCTCTAAGTAGATTACTGTTTTAGCTCCTCATTTTTTCCCGTTTATGTCAGGCAATGCGTTTGCCATAAAAACAATACATTTCAAACCACAACTTGTCCAAACCTAAACCGACATCATTGGATGATAGAATTACTTACTAGCTAATCTTTTGTTCAGACTCTCAGAAACGCTGCATCTCTTACAGAAGAACTGGTAATTTGTCATGAATGGGACGCATTCACTGAAATATAACACACGAGGATAACACCAGTGTATTATCACAATATCAAACGAATGTGGCAGCAAAGATGATAAATTATAGCCAACTTAAACAATATACGAAAACCTTATTTGAATTAGCTACAACGCACTGAATGATATCTAAACAATAAAGTGAGCCATACCCAATCGAACATTCTAAGCACTTTGCATGATAGAACCGTAGACACATGCCACACTGAAACTCTGCAACGGTAAGATCTCGTTCTTTGCCACTACAGTAAGAATTAAAAATAGTTTATATTTATTAACATTTAAAACAATGCCAGTTTATGACAATGGTACTTAAATTCATATTCAATAACAGATGTGTTTTTGATTCCTTAGACAGTAATCGATACAGTCTTGTTCCAATATTTGGGATGTGGACTGTATGATAAGTGGACAGTGGAGAGCAATAGTCTGTGTGCATTACTGGTTAATGGAAGTTACTTGATACAATTGTTTGCCGAGTCATTTCTTCCTGTATTTTATTCATTTGAAAACATGAAAATAATCAGATTGCATAATTTAGGAAAGTCAATCAATGGTTCATTGTATTTTCACAGATGTGAAATATTACAATATTTTACTCCAATTATAATAATGAATCCGGATGCGGCCATGTTGCCTAACTACATGGCACCTCACATTAATCTATGAGCTGGAAATCCCATTAAAGGCAGCAACTATATTGCTCACAAGCTTAAAATATGTGCCGGGAAGGAGAAGTCATGTGTTCTAAAATCAGATGGCACAAGGATCATGTAGCCATCTCGATCCAGATCAAGTCAGGTCACAGATACTCTGGTTTAGACTTTCTCGTGGCCTTACCCACTGCCAAGTTGAACCTATTAAATATTAATAACTAATATCATTGTCAGTTCATTTACATAAATCTGACAGCTTGGTAGATGCTTCAAGTTACAAGAAAACAAAAGAATTTTATAAGGAATTTCATTTTATTATTTTCTTTTAGCTATTTCAGTAACATGTTTGGATCAACTGTATACTGTAACATTAATAAATATACTTTTGTCCAAAATTACAAGTTTGGCTGACTTCTGTTTACATTGTTATAACTGGTTAATACAAACAGCTTATATTAAGTGATATCAAATTTCAGAACAGCCAGTCTTATAGTTGATTCATCAGCACTTTGAACTAGATTATTTAATATGTGGCATATCTTATTCAGATTTTGACATCACAGAATTATAATTTGTGTGAGCATATTTGTATTAGTCCTGAAAATCTGAAAATGAAGGTGAATTATTCCTTTAAATTACACCTCACTAAATTAGACTGGAACTATTTCTACAACATTTTTGTACTACTGACAAACAATTTAACTGACCAGTAACATTTTGTGTCTTCTGGATTATCTGGCAGCAGTGGTCCTTTTGGTAGGGATAAGTTTGATCCAGTGTCAAACCCTTGATTTGATCCCGGATCACCGCCTGCAGACATTGTTGAATTCTGGGTATCCATCATCTCAGGTGTATGGGAACTATTAAAATTAAAGGCAAAATATGTTTAGCATAAAAATATAGAATACTGTTATTAATGATATCATAGTTGTTCTAAAAGAATTTGATCATGTGCTAAGTTGACTGCTCAAACTTAATGGTTATAAAGTTCAACCTCATTTTAGGGACAATTAACTCATTGTCTTTTAACTAATTCAGATCTAATCTTCTACAGATAAATAATAATAAACAGACATAGCAAAAGAGACAATGTCATTGTCAATTATGGTGGCACGATGTTATAACGATAATCATAAATGTATACAAATCAAATTTGGGAGTTTTTCTGAAGGAACAACATCCAATCCTACTATCTGTTACACAGAATCATTCTAAATGCCCCAACAGCTTCACATCAGCAAATGTATAAAACACCCAATCTGATATCTCTTATTCTTGAAGTGAAGTTAAATTCCTATGTATTTCTTGATCAGAAGAAATGTCAATTGTAACATATGCGCATAATTTAATAACTATACTTTCCTATCCACAGGTATAATTCAGCCAACATAACCAGGCAGATAATGAAGAACAATTTACTGTTCCCAAGCATTTCATCAACAGAAATGACACAAAATAGGTCAAACAGCCAGTCTTGCTGACTCTGACCCATTACAGGATGGTGATCAGACACAGCGTCAATTAAATTCCAGAATTGGAATTGATGGGCAATTCCAATTTTGGAATTGCTTATTTAAAAAAAATGGAATTGATAATTTGGTATTGAAGTTTGCTATAAAAAGAAATTAAATCCACAAATTAATTCAGGAATATTTCTTCCATGACATTCTTACTTGGAATATAAACTACTCTAGGTAGGTATTCTAAGTTGGTACTTGGAGTACCTACTCAGACCACTGATTGGAATAGGTAAAAAATTTAATTGGAAAATTTGGAATTTATATATTTGATGTGGAATTTGAATTGACAAAATGGAATTTACCCCATGTCTGATGGTGACTATTAGAAATATTAATTATTAAGTAACAATTACAAAATCCACTATTTAAAAAAATATAAAGAATTTCATTTTGTTCACTGAATATACAAAATTGGCATTTTAAATTTCCTTTGTATATCTTGGATATACACCTATAATTTTAATAATGTTTCATGAAATAGATTTATACAGGTTAGGTAATAAAATAAAGTGCTTTGTTCTTGCATAATAAACTAAATTGCCTTGTCCATTTTTATTTACAATACAATATTTAACGTGTTATTTTGTACAGAATAAGGAGAACAACTCTCTAATTTTAAGTTAATTTCTCTCTGCACCCAAGTAGTTTGTAAGAAATTTAACTTAAGACAACTCTCTTGTTTTGATCTATCCTGATGAGTCATCCAAAGGCTATTTTTGTGTGATTGTTTATGCCAGTGCCTTTTAACCCCCTATCTAAAACACACCAAACATATGTTTGCATTTCTGGCTTGCATGTTGATATATATATATATATATATATATATATATATATATACCCTTGATAATATAAATGTCACTGGGGGCAGCCATCTTTTAATCCATTAAGTTATAAACAATATCAGTTTGGTGTGATTTTTACCATCAAATGGATGACAATGACTTATCAGTAATGGTCAGATGAAAACTTTCAGATTTAGTTTTGTTCAAAATAACCTATAACATTATTAGTAAATATATGTCATATTGTTGTGTTGAAAGTTTAGGTATTCTAGTTACCAAAACCACCATAATGTTGAGCCATGATAGTGAAATTAGTTAGAGCATAGGACACACAAACAAAGGGTGACAGGTTCAAGGCTTTGGAACAACAATGCGTTGATGTGGTGACTGGTTCACTTAGCCAGAAAAGAGAAGCTGTAATGTGATGCCTGTGTGTCTCGCTAATGCCTTGCACCTATAATGGCAGCAAGCAGTGTATGCTCCCTTGAGAGTTGAGGTGTGTGCTGGATTGAAAAAGGTCAGAGTCAGGAATAATAATAATGTAAAGTGCCTTAGAGCAGCTATCTAGCTGGATAGGGTACTATTTAAATGTTACATAATATTATTATTGTGGCTGTAATTGTTAGTTTTCTTGTAGACATTGCTGTGTAAAGTTTGGATATTATTTGGCCCATTTGACTGGGGAATCTAAGGTCATTTTCTATCATCATGCATACATGCACACCATGTTAAAGCATGCATTTGTATGTCCCTGTTACATTTAGAGTTAGCATAAGTAGAGTAGATCATGGCTCAAAGGGTAAGATTCCAGGTTTTACTCAAGGCAAAAATTTTATGTTTCTAAAAATGTATCCTTGATTAACATGAATTGTTTAAAAATAATGTTTGTTGTAGAAAACCAGAAATAATTCTGAAATCACTAATTAATTTGAGATAATATCTACCGGTACTTGTAATAAATAATTATTCACATGTATTATCAGAATAAATTGTATTTTTTATAATAACAGTGTTCAATGTATCAGTTAAACGTCGATATTAGATAAATGAGAATATAATTGGGATATGACAAGCAATAATATTTAAATGCAATGTGTAATTATATTGTCCATTGTAAACATCTACATTTGTTTGCCTTTGAATTTCTAGTAAATTGTATTTTATTTTTGTTCATTTCAGTCAAGGTTATCACAGAAATAAAATTATGAAACTGTTGATGTTGTTCTTCATATGATGGACCATTACAAAATCCATTGCTTAAATGTCCTTTTGCCGAGATGATTTGGTTAATTCAGTGTATTTCTGCACCTGTTTTGTTATATATTAAACATGGGTGAAAGTTGAAAATATTATCAAAACAGAAAATGTGCAATATGACTCCACTGCCATGGATACACCACGGGAATTTTTTGTCTTCAAATTAGGAGAGAAGTAGTGCATTCTGTTCTCAATACCATTGTTCAAATACAGCAAGTGCATAAAATAATTCATTATATAATATGACTGTTTCAGCAAATAACCAAAGTACTTGTGTGGGTCCAACATTAGAAGCTTAATTCTTAAATGGAACGAAAATCACACAGAGTTTTTGTTGTTGTTGTGAATGCACATTTTTGTCAAAGACTGAATCAAGAAAGAAATCTTATAAAAGCAGAGTAATTACATTTAGGGCCTTTATTGCAATAATTAATAGTTAAATCTGCTAAAATAAACAATGTTACAAATAGACTGAAGACGATTTAATAGTCATACCATAGACTGCAGTTTAATTTCATGACCTTTAATCCCATTTCCTGCCATGATGAAAAATCCAGTGTAAGGACATAAACTTTACTGGATATTACAGACTGGTTTAATGCCATCAGGAATGTCAATTCTGATTTTACAGTTAAGAATTCAAACTGCAATTACAGAAGGAATAATAGTTATCTGTGGTCTAACACATTACAGATAGACTACGGAGCACAGCCTGTTAAAAACGGATCACAGCAGATTGTAATGCTCCAATGTTTGTCAAATCAGGATTTGAATGTATTTAATATAGGATTGTCTACTGGGTGCTCTGGTAACCTCTTTTGCCTTAAACTTTTGCGCTTCACTAGCTTCAGGCTATGCCCTCTGGTGTTTGATATGTCAGCCAGTGAGAAGAATTGGCTAGATTCCAGCCTGTCTATACCCTTCAGGATCTTATAAACACACCTGAAGCATATCACTAGTCTAGTGACTAGGCTTGTCTTCTACGATAGCTGCTTCATAGAAAGATGTCTCAGGGCTTCTAACATATCTCTATATCGCAGACTTCTCAAGTTTGGTATCAGCTTATACACTTGCATATAACTTTCTAATGAAATCAACAAATATTTGTATAAATAGTTAATGTCATGTGACACAAAAGCACCTATTAATATATAAGGATATTCATGTATTATCGCTCAGGGACTGGTATAAACATTTAAGGGTGTAAGTTTATGGTATTAATAAGCATTTATTATAATAATAATAACAACAACAATGACGTTGTGTTTGACGTTGGCTAAGCTAGTAAGTGGGTCAGGTTGACTGGATGGGTCTCATACTGGTCTGATTAGACTGATTATGATACTACACTAGCCTAACAGGCTAACTGGCCTAAGTCTAAGAGTAAGACTAAGTTAGGACTAGTCAAGTCAGTAGTCTAGGTTTTGGCCAATATCATGATATGAATGATCAAACAGTAATAACGTATGAAAATAGTGTGGAATAAATAACGTGACATTGGTATGAAAGTCCCAAAAGTGTAGTAAACAAACCCAGACATCTTCTCTTTAACCGTGTCCGCCATTGTCATAGCCAAATCTCGCGATATTACAATTTGGCGTCTTCGACCAGTGCCAGCCTAAAATCACTAAGATACAAACAAATAAAAAGTATTATGGTACACATTTATGCACATGTATAATACACGGAACATCCTCCATTTATATAGCTATGGAATGTGCACTGACACAGTGTATTAAAGTGAAAATATTATCATTCTATGGTTAGTTGGTGATTTCGTTCACATGATTTTTGCGAGATCTTGAAACGAGACTGGAAAGTGGCCATTTTGAGCTGTAGACAGCAAGATTGGGTAAGTGTAGATTGATTCATTATTTGTCATACAGTGATATTCGCAACTGTAGACACCCACAAAGCAGAGTAGATTTAAGACAAATACCCTTTTTACCTTTTGTTAAATGATTCAGTAATATATAAAATGGAGCAATAATTGACCTAGTATTTTATGACATCACTTAGAGTTAGATCTAGATTCTAGACTAGTTGTCAGTTGATCAACTTTGACAACCTACATTTTATGGAGTAATGTCTAATAATTTAATAGTTTCTGTCATCAGGTATTCCCTAGCTGTATAATTATGATCAAATAAGTATTTGTTATTATTTAACTTTAATAAAATTATTTGGTAAGTGTATATTACAGAAAGTAAATTAAAATGTTACTCTACCTCAAATGAAGTGAAGTAGTCGATTCACTATTGTATTATATTTATGCTAATGCCATCCTTGTAAGGCTTGTTGGGATTTGTATTTATATGAGTGGTGTTACTGTGCTTATTAATGCACATTTGAAATGCAAGACTCAATTGCTAACCCTAGTCTTAGTACTTAGAAGTTAGATAATTACTTTTGTGTGACTATAATTAGTATAAATTATAGAGTCTAAATGCACGGTTTGGGTGGATTTTAATTAAATATATATCAAAAGGAAGTTAGTAGAAACTGTCTATTTTATTAATTCTTTATCATTGAGTAACTAGAACCAGTTATCCAGCAAATCATCAAACTGTCTCATAAACTTGATAAAGACATATGCTAAAACTAAGTGAAGATAATGGCTTTGCTATCCCACCATGCACCATAATGTTTTTTTTGGAAACAAGAATAATAAATGCAAACAGCATTTACTACTAATAGTAATAATAGTAAATGAATACAACCTAAGTGTGTTTCTTCCCATCAAACTTCATAATGATTCTTAATCATATTAAAGGGATAGTCCACCTTCATTTCAAATTTTCAGGACTAATAAAGCTATGCTCACAATTATCATAAATGATGTTAAAATGTGTAAACAATCAGCCACACATTAACTAATCCAGTTCAAAGTGCTGATTAATCGACTTTTAATGGCCTGTGGGTGCTGCCTTTTTGAAGCTAGACAGAGACTGGCAGCTCCTGAATGCTGATGCCACTTAAACACAGCAGTTTTACCAGAAGTCTGTAGAGCTCGTACAGAACCATGTAAACAAGTGTGAGCAAAGAATTAGTCCAGAACATAACGCAATTATCTTGTTAAATTACGTCATGAATGACATACAACCATATCAGTTTGACTTTGAGCTGAAAGGAATCCTTGAAGAGGAAAATGATTCCAATTGTTTCAAAGAAAGCAGAAACATCAAAGAAACCTCAAGGAGAACCAGGAACACTGATTAGTGTCTGTGTGAACTCTGTGAACCAATGGATTCCGAGAATCTGTGCAAAATTTGAAATGTTTTTTAGTTCATTCAAATGTGAAATGTATATCACAAAATCCCAAATGGCTGAGTTATTAATGTTGAAGAGCAACTATAATCCGTGTCAACCTATGATATCAGCTATATTTTGTGATGATTATTGTGGAATCTTTGGTTAATGTTCTAATCATTACATATTTAAAAATGAACTATCCCTTTAAATGGCCTGGAATTTGAAACTTTGGATTCCAGGCCTGGAATCCAAATTTTTGTAGAGGTCCTTGAAAGTCCTGGAATTTGGACATAAAGATCTATATTTCTAATCATAAGCATACAGGAATTCATTCGTTACACTTCTTCCGAAATATGGGTGTATCTTTGTGTGTTAAAAGTTCGTGAATTCATTGAAACAGTCCTTGAATTTGACATTGGAAGGTCCTGGAATCTGAGATGTCAAATTTATATGAACCCGGAATGGGTTAATTTAGGGAAAAAGTGGCTAATTCCTCCTTCCAGTATCTTCAAGCAAGAGCCAAAGTTGAAACACTGTTTTCTGAAATATAACCTCTGTTTACAAGTTTATTGAACCATTTTAACAAGTTGTGACCAAAATCATTCTAATATGTCAGGAGTGCTACACTTAGCATGAAGAAAAATGTCCATTTTCAACATGAATTACCATAAAAGGGATAGGGTTCTTCTTCATGTGGAAGTATCATTTATTTGCCTGCTTTTATTTTAATATAAAATTGCCATCTTGGTTTTTATTAAGATATAGATGCTCTGCGAAAATGAAGATGGACCACTGATAATATCACAAAAATTGCAGGTTTACACTTAATAGGTTTTCAAATTATATGGTTGCATGATTCTGTGCACACCAAAACTATTAGTAATTAGTTTCACCTGCATGTTAGGCTATATATATTGCTTGAACTGCTTTCATGTAAGTATTGCCACAGCTATTATGGGCAGATTGGTGATGTCACCTACTGGTAGTCATGAGTGCAACATTAATCATTAACCCTCCTCCCCCCCTGCTTCCCAATATGAAATGTCATGATGTACATCATTCTCTGTTTCAATGGTGGCTTGTACCAGATGAACATCATCAAGTTTGATTTTGAGTGCCACAGTTCAATAAAACCTATATCAGTATATGTCATGAGTGCTACAACTATAGCATATATATTTAATAAATGCTAAATTGTCATTTGTGATACAAAATAATCAGTAAAAGCTTGATGTAAATGTGATTGTATCTCTTATATGAGCCATTTAATATACATGCAAGTTAGTTTCAATCTATACATCATGCATAATGTTCTAATATTTGAAGTATTGTTTGAAATATCATTGACCATGAATTGCAATGTATTTTATCTCTCACCTAATAATATTAATGATTAAAATTGCTATATCAAGACTTATTATAGTACTGTCTGCCAATTCAAAAAAATCAATTCCAATTCTGTTTTTTTCTGACTCTTTTTTTGCCTAATATTTTTTACCATTAGTAGATATTCTGAGTACCTACTTGGAATACATACTCTGAGTAGTTTATATTCCAAGTAGGATTGTCATGGAAGAAATACTTCTGAATTAAAAAATTAAATGGTAAATTAATTTAATTTAATTTTGCCTGTTCTAAACATTGAACCAGGGTAAATGCCTAAATAGCAATATCTCTATATAGATTACAGGCATGCTATGTGGTGGTGTCACCGTGTTGTGGGTGGAGCCCAAGGTCTCCAGACCAGTTTAATTGGTTAAATGCACGTGCGGTGCCACCTTCAGTGTGCATATTTGATATATATATATAATTATAACTATAAGGAACCAAAGTTCTGGATCAATTTGGTTGCAGTGTATTGGTAACAGCACATGTAAGTGTTAACATGGTAAAATTAGCCCAAGCCTAACCACAAGGCACTTTTAGCTAGAGTATTATATCACATGGTGGATCATGGTATTGGGTGCATCCCCATGTAAGAGTATATTTTCTAATCATCAAAGGTGTGTTTTTATTCCACTTCCCAGTAGGAGCCTTGAAATGAATGTATTTGCTTAGCTCGGCCCAGCAGGGGTCAGACCCTGTATTTACTTTCACAACCCTGCTGGGTACTAAACGAATGACATATGTTATGTTTACAAAATCTCTCAAATGGTTATTAAACTGTTAGGTCTGGGGACAGGCTATAGTAGTCACAGTTTGAGGAGAGGAGGGGCAAACTTTGGCTCCAGATTGGCATTCCTGGTGAGATGATAAAATTAATTAATTCTTAAATAGCAATATCTCTATAGATTACAGGTATGCTATGTGGTGGTGTCACAGTGGGGGTGGAGCCCATGGTATCCAGACCATTTTAATTGGTTAAATGCTCACTTAGGGTGCCACAGTCAATGTGCATATCTGATATATATATATATATATATATATATAGTGAGCTCCAGTGGCCTAGCGGTTAAGCACCCAGCACTTGGTGCCAACAGTCACAGGTTCGAACCCCACAAGAGGTCAAAACTTTTCCTGAGATTAATTTCTCAGCTCACAACATCGTGGGTGGCTAACCACGATAAATGGCGCTGCCGTCTCCACTGAATTATTAAAAGTAAAGGGGGACGTTAAAAACCCCCAGAGGACGTAAAAAACACTCTGGCAGTGACCACCCTCAGGGTATTTCGGCTCCATCTTTCCGTACTGCTCCCCTGTGAGTGGGGGGGCGTTCTCAACCACTCCAACATAGAGGCTGTGCTGATTAAGTGACAGCCTGGGGATTCTCCCCAAACAACAAAGCCTATAAAAGGAACCAAAGCTCTGGATCATTATGCTTCCAGTATATTGGTAACACCACATGTAAGTGTTAACATTGTAAAAATGGTATATTATAATTTTTGGATTTAATTTTTTTGTAGGAAACTTCCAATTCAAAAGTTTTCAATTCCAATTCAAAATTTCTCAATTCCATTTTTTTTTGACTATCAATTCTGGAATTGAATTGACCCCATGTCTGCTAGTGGACTTCGCTAAAGAAATATTTACTCTCATTTGTTGACAATAACAACATTTAATAATGGAATATGCTGAACAACAAGAAACTAATCTATCACTAGAAGTATTTTCCTATCTGAATTCCAATTGTATTACGTAGTAGATCGTTGTTCAAACCAAGATATTCAGAACAAGAATCCAACCTACATTGAAAACCATTAAACTCTGCCTCCACTGCTCTGGGCGGTGACCCGAAGTGTAAGGGCCCACGAAAATGAGTTGGCAAGGTCTATTGCATCTGTGATGGTGGGCATTTTGATCTTGTTTCACAGCAGTGCAGACTGAAAGAATAATCTTATTTGTCATCAAAACTAAGATAGCTTTCTGCCACAGCACATCCACCAAAACTCTCAATAGCTTGACTGTGCACAAGGTGTCCCTGAATACCAAAGCCACAACATGCATGTTCTCAGCAGAAATATTCCAATATTTTCCTGGCTTAAATTTAATGGCAAAGGGTGACACTATGTAAAATTTACATTGTAAATAGAGCTGTAAATAATAAAAAAGGAATTGTTACAAGATTGTAATTAAAACTGTATGGCCAATCATATAGAGTACACATCATTAATCTAATTTTTTATTCTAAATTCACTAAGCACAAACAATATCAACACAGAGATTTTCACTTATGTAGGCAGTATGAAAAAACTGATTTCCACATCTTTTCTAGTCAGTTTAGGTGAATTGCTACCCCCAGATCATCTTTGTAGGGAGTAGCCTCTTATAGTGGATTTGTTAGTTTCCTGGGGCGTTTACTGCAGGACATATGGTTGTCTCTATTTTATTTTGGGTGGCTTTTATGCACTTTGATATGGAGTCACAAACCCAGTGAATTTGGGGCATTGGAGTGACGAACACGGTGACAAAAGGTGTCCACTTGAATGGTTTAGACTGGGAGATACATGTAATATGAAGTATATCTTCTGATGGGGGTTCTAATCAATTAGGCTCATAAAGTAATTGTCTTATGTTTATCAAGTGTAACCTAGATTGGGTGATAGAGGTATCATGGAGCAATTTGAGTGGATATGATGTGAGATTATTAATTGTTAAGTAAACACTTAGTCAATGTATTATACAGTATGTAGTATTATTAAAACTATGTTGCAATGACCAGGCATGATTACCTTTCTTACAGTTGATATAATTGTGATTTTTACAATAAAAGTCAAATTTGTTATATAAAGGGATTTTTTAAAAACAATTTTATGTAAAAAAGTTAAATGTCTGTTTTCACATGACATTAATTAACAGTGTCAATAACGTCTGTAAAACATCCCAACCCTATATTACTTACAACAAAAATATGATCTTGGTGTGGTAATGGCGGTCATTTCATATGAACGTAACTATGTTAATGATCTGTAAAAATGCCGTTGAGGGGTTTGAACTTCAAATAATATGAACTATATTCTGTGTGATTATCATTTAACACTTGATTGTTGTTCTTCGTTAATCAGGTGTGACTTTTTTTAGCTGTCACCAGAGAGGGGCATACATCATGACCAAACTGTGCATAGACAAAGAGAGCTGAGGATAAAATGAAAAAGCTGTTTCAGAAGATTGATTCTTCATATGATAGCCATCAGCACTTCATCGGCAAAGCGTTCAGTGTAGGACGACACAATGTGATAGTTGAAGAGACCATTGCAGAAGGTTTGTTACACATAGACAACTATTTTAGACATGTCTGTTTGTTTCCAGTTTTTGTGCAATTGTACTAATATTTTATGGTTCTTTTCAAAACTATCTGTCAGTGTCAGATTTGTCATACTGTTCAGCCCACAATGCATTATCTTCCGTGCCATCTAAATCATTGCTGATAGAGCACATCTTGAATGATTTGGTAATGATGGTGGGGTCAATTTAATCCCAGGCCGTTTTCACCCACTGCTGATAGGCAGGTCATTACATTAATGGTTGCCTGCTTGCCTGTGGCAAGTGAAAATTCGGTTCAGGCAAGTGAAATTAATCCCTCACTGGCAGATTTCCTATCATTTAGCAATAAAATTAACACTCATCCCACAGCCCACGTTGACTGCCATGCATCAATGGCACAATCTTTGTTTGCTTTTCAACTTGACAGCCTGTCAGCTTCTGCATCGCTGTAGGCCCACCTGTGACTTAATTAATCCGGTCCATCAGTACATTAAGAAACATTGAGCACTGCTACCTAACTACTATACTAGTGTTATATTTAATAGCCAATCATGGAGTGAAATTAGGCAACATTGTGGGACTGTTGTCTTGGACCCGTAGCTTTAAAAAATCACCACATGTCACTGAACTACTCACTTTGTGTAATGGCTCATTGACAATTAGGCTTGGGATGGTTTGGCTTTACAGCCACCAATAATAGAGTGCAAACTACTGCCATCAAGTGAGAATGCAAACAAACACAGCAAAATATGAAAGATTATGAAAGCTCTAAGCAAGTTCGATCATTTATTCCATCTTGGCAAATAGAATTTCCGGGCCTAGTAGACACAGACAATGGTATATTAATACGTACAGTTTGCATAGGTCATAATATATGATCAAACTTCAATAAAAACATAAATTTGTTTTATATGCTATACATGTAAAATTAATTTATCAAACAATTTGCAAAATAATGGTGCAAAAATCAGGGCAAGTGAATTTTGGGTCAGGGCAAGTGGATTTTGGGGCCCACTTCCCTGAAGGGCAAGTACCCCAAAAGTTAATGTAATGGCCTGATAGGTAATAAAGGCTGCTTCGGGTTGTCTGCTGCAGTGCATTCATTTCCGTAATGTTGTTTGAAGATGTTTATTAGTAGTTCCCATGTGCCAGCTTTAGATTAATTAACACATTGTTTTCCATTGATGTGACTTCTATGGTCATTCTTTGCATGGCCTCATTTACCGTTCAATTACACATGCTCACATAACTAGAGAGTAACTCTTTGTGATCACGTCACTAATTAGAGCATCGGATTAAATAATCATGGCGGTTATCACGATTAAGTTTGGATTTGAAAGACAATGGAGAAAACACACCTAATACATTTGCTTATTGTTCATGTATTATTAATGTTGAAAAACAATATTATTGTATTTCCCCCTAAATTATGCCAAATATTACCTTCCCTTTTAGTCTGACCTGCATATAACTGATAAGATGCACACTCGATTTTGGCATCGATTTTGGAGTATAAAAAGTGTGACTTGTATATGCCTATGTATAGTAGATGGACGAGAAACATGTTTGTACAATGTTGTATGGCTGTATCTATAATCACTGGACTGCATCTGCATATTTGACCCAGTTTAACTGGAAAACGTATTATATACAGCACCCATGCATCTGTAGGGATACTGATTTCTCGAATCCTGGATATGTAAAATACTTGGAATCCAGTTTATTTCCACACATATTGTATATACCTGTGTATAAGGTGATCCCTTATATGGGAAGAGGTCAATATATCGGTCAGTATCGTGTGAAGTGGCCTAACTATATAAGACGAGGCATACTCAAAAGCTTTCAACTAGATTAGTTTACTAGCTTTAGCAGTTAAGTGACACTGTTCAGGTCAATTTTTGTTGTAAACATGCGTGGTGGTAATATGGTATTTATATGGTAATGTAAGGTATTGTGTAAGCATTGACAGGGACGGATAATTGGGGGCATGATCATGGCAGGAAATCAGTCAATGTCGGCTGACTCTTGTATAAGACAAGTAGTGAAAAACCACTCTCTGGCAGGAATTAAAACCTTGCCTTATACTTGGTATTCCAACTAAAACATTTCAACTTATATAATGATATTAAAATTATAAGAAAGAGACTTGGTGCTGAAGTAAAAAAAAAAACTTTATTTGAACAAGTAGATTTGTTTTACTAACCGTTTGTAGTACTTATTTTTTTATTTATTTAAACCACGCACTTTTACACTTAAATGAAAGCCATCTTTGAAATCTCATATATATTAATTCCCTGGGAGTTACACTTCTAGAAAATATCATGATGTGTTCTCTATACTGCAATGTATTATTAAATGCTATATTATATAAACCGGTTCATTACAAGCACGACAAATCAAATGATCAAATCGGTACATTACCCAAAATTAATCTTTTAAAACCTTGCAAAATAGCACAAAGTGCCATGTTTCATAAACCATAATTGTATAAGGATTAATTTCACAACCCTTTGATCAATATTAAAGATTGTGCAGTTGTTTGAAAACAACAGCATGTGTAGTTTTCACAAATGTCCGAAGGTTGTCAAACCATGGAAATACAAAATGTGCAATAATTTTGTTAATTTTCAGAATATCATCCTGAACTTTAACACAATGTACATATCATTAAGATTCAAACAATATCAGAATGCTGACTTATAAAAATTTATTTACACAAATTGTTACCAAAGTGTGCTGAAATGTTAAAAAATATTCTAATGGATATAACTGTGAATATTTTATTTATGACACAGAATATTTGCACTCATTAGCATTTAAAGCTACCTCAATATCAGCAGCAAAAACCAATTCACTGAACTTCAGCAACATCATCTGTCCTTGGGCATCTGTATACATTTGGTAACCCTGTTTAAAAACTGAATTGCTGCTACCTCTGAACTTGTCACTTCTAATACAGTGCCAATAAAAATTCATCCACATATTCATATGCAACTGCAACCCATGAGCCCTGATTCAGACTAATTATTAAATTTAAAGGTATCTATTTTTTATTTTGAAAGTTATCCAATTCAGTCAAAGTTAGTTTTCTTTGTTTGGTCTGGGTGAATTGTTGCTCCAAGTTAAAATCCATCACTGTACTAGATGTTGCATTTATAATCCAATGTGGGTTCAGCATAGGCAGTCCTGGTAACAGCAACCTTCAACCTTATGACAGCTGTCAAGCTCCAACTTCAGTTGTAACAGGTCAGCTGAAGCCATATCAAGTTGGCAGGAAATGGCATCCATAGCCATAAACACTGACCAGATTAAGTCCAGTGTACCACCAGCTGAAAAGCAATAACGAATTGTTCTTAAATCACATTTCATATGTATCTGACATTTACTATTGAGGTCAAACAGAGCCTGACACTCACTGATTGAGTGTATGTCTATGTCATTATGTGTACTGTATTTATCTCGTATAAATCATTAAATGTTATCACCAATTACTATGGATTTACTTCAGTGTAAACCTTTTTAATTTAGATAAGTGTATTATAACAAACACAGAATGTATTTATAATACAGTGAACTTTTAAATACGGGGACGAATTTGTATGATTCGCGCAGTCTGATTAAGCCGAATTGTATATATCAATGTATTATCGCCCAAAACAAGCAGTACCGAAAAGCTCTAAGACAAATGACAGGCAACCTGCATTTTTTTCTGCCATATGCTTCATTAATGATATTTATTAATATAATTTACATATTATTTACAACATATCAATTATTGTATACGCTATTTTTTCTGTAGGTTGTAGTATATCGATAAACTAGGCAAAACATGATTTTAGTATAGGCAGTTTTGCTATGCCTGCCTCATTATGGCTCAGTTTTAACTTTACGAAGTATTTCCATGGCAGGCGGCCGACTTCAAAGACAAATATCTTCAAACCTACTTAAATCTAACTAATTCAAACTGCTCTAAAATAAAATAGTTTAAATGATAATAAAGTACATACCTGTTATGGTGCGCAAATTCGAGGTAAATTCGTAGTTTAAATCAATATCCATTACTGTCAATAAATCGGAACCTCCGTATTTCTGAGTAGCTTTCAGGATGGCGTGATTTGCCGTGGGGGCACATGAATATGATCTCTTTGCTGATTGACCATAATATATATCAAACTACTGTTTGTATAACTTTATAAAGGATATATTTCTCTTTTAGATGTTATATGTCCTTTTTTTGTTTTGTTTCCACAAATATATTTTTTTCTTGTCTTAACATTTCATTTCATTTTTTGGGGAACTATTTCTTCTCACAACTAATAGTGACATATACCATTAGAAGGCTGAGGGAATGCTGATTCTAATGCGTATGAAGACAATTATAGGGAGTAAATGTTCAGCAGAAATACCGCTGTTTGTCAGGGGGGTGTCGCGCCAGCCACAGTGACAACGCTTCCGTAATGCACTGGTGCTCTTCGATAGGCACATCATTTACTGACATGGCATTTACTTAGTACACACTCAATGTAATAAACACGCATACTCATTGAAACAATAAAGACTCAAGATTTCAAAAACATAAAATTTGTTGACGTAGCTGAGATAGAAATATGAAAAAATGTTGGAAAAATAAATGGTAAAAACACTAGGTTTGGCATCTGGATGTGCCTTTTACCCATCTGTTGGGATACCTATTTCTATACATTAACTGATTTATATGTCACCAGAGCTTATTTTGCAAGTTAAAGAAGAAAATAATATCAAAAACTAATTTGAAAATCACATTTTATAAAGTTTGAAAACAAATGTTTTGATACTCTGAAATCATTATGACAACATCCTATAAACTGGTCATCTCTATTCTGTTCATTGACCGAACATTCCAAACCGACGGTGGTCATTATCAAGCACTGACGGTGCTACTGTAAATTGATTGATCGGTTATCAAAAACTAGTTATCAACCAACCAATCAGTCAGTCTGCGAACAGAACTAAAGCCAGTGGTATTCTCTTTCACAGGTACAACACAAACTGTTTGCTGATGTGACAATTTTTAACTGAAACAATCTGCAAGCCATCCAAAAGCCCATATAATATATACCTTGTTTTAAAGCTTTACAAATGACAAAATTTGGCAATATCACAGTTTTGTCAATTCACATTTTTTAGTATTCTTTAAATGAAGCGACTAAGATCAGTCATTTGAAATGTCTATTTAGACTGTGTATGTGTGTTTGTGCGAATAAGTGTATTTTACAGATTGTGTTATTAAACTTGAACATAATACTTTTCAGGTGGTTTTGCCCTGGTGTTCCTCGTCAAGTCTAACTTGACTGGCCATAAGTATGCCTTGAAACGAATGCTGGTCAATGAGGAGAGTGATTTAAATGTTTGTAAAAGAGAACTTCAGATAGCAGTAAGTCAATGCTATATGTGCTGTCCCAGACCATTGTACTGTACTTCATGACCATAATACAAATTTAAAGTTTGTGGTGATAATTAATCATCATTGCAATTAGTTTGGTGTTTTTGGATGGTCACTATAGATGATTTTTGTAAATGTTGGTATTCTGTGTGTTTTATATTTCATACTCATTGTATTTGACCTATTGGTCACTGAGCCACCAATGAAATAACAGAGAGCATTTTATTAACACAGAATGTTTTTTTTTTACAATTCTCACTCCATCTTCAGTTTCATAAGAAGCAGACATCAAATTGATCAATTCCAATTCCAAATTCATCAATTCCATTTTTAGCTACTCTTTTTTTACCTACAACTTTATACCATGAGTAGGTACTCCGAGTACCTACCTAGAATACCTCCTCTGAGTAGTTTATATTCCAAGTAGGATTGTCATGGAAGAAATATTTATGAATTTTTTTACAGCAAACTTCAATTCCAATTCCAAATTTATCAGTTCCAATTCCATTTTTTTAAACAATTCCAATTGGAATTGCCCATCAGTTCTAATTCCGGAATTGAATTGATCCCATGTCTGATAAAAAGACACAAATTTTAGCTGAAAGGTTTCTTTCAATTCAAATGATAATGGTGCTTTAGAGTACAGAAGGTAACCAGCTGGCTTTATACAATGATACAAAGTTTTCAATACCACATTTCAATCTTCGATATTTGAGGGATCTGCATATCATATTTGAGCAGTTTAACTAATTCTAATCTTATTTCTTTCAGAGTTCACTAAATGGACACAAAAACATAATCAAATATGTGGACTCTAGTATAACTGTCAATTTAAATGGAGTCTTTGAAGTGCTGTTACTTATGCATTACTGCAAAGGTAATTTCAGAATCTGTAATTACTGTTACATACCTGTAATTTCAGCAATTGCTTTACCTAATAAATTAACAGAATGATACACCAGTACATTTTATCAGTGAGTGATTAATTATAATTTTAATAACTTCTGCAATTAATAAGATTCTTATTGCTGTTATTAAAACACCAGAAATTAATTTCTGAGTGAGTTTGTTTGTGTGTGTGTGTGTGTGTATATATATATATATATATATATATATATATATATATTTATTTATTTGTATAGGATCTGTGATACAACTGATGAATTATCGCTTGGGAGTTGGATTCTCTGAGCAGGAGGTTCTGCGTATATTCTGTGATGTCTGCGAAGCTGTATCTAGGCTGCACCATTGTCAGACACCAATTGTGCATCGAGATCTCAAGGTCAAGATTACATCTTACATGATTTTCTTGGCTATTCATCTTATGACTGTTATTTCTGAACTTTATTCATATTTGCCGGTTTACTCCCAAATTGTAATATTAGTTTATGGAAGCGGGTTTGCTGTGTCATCTGAAAGGAGGGTTTTTAGCTGAATTTGTTGTAAATTTTGAGTCATACTATTTAGTGTATGACTATGAACCTCATACTTGTTCCTAGTTTGTATGAAGTATATTTATTAAAATGTTCAGTTTGATCTGTTGTTTTCCGTTTCATAAATGGAGTTGATTAAGTGGTATGCACTAATCGGGTTGCTGGTTTTTACATATCCCAAGCCACATGATAATTAATATCATAAAATATTTGGTTCAGTTGTAATGTTATAATGGCTACAGTAACAGCACCACAATTAGGAAAACAGTAATTTAGAAGTGTTGAATTAAACTAATTTAACCCAACATCTGACTGATAAATAAACATGGTGATACTTGAGTTTATGTGTGTGTGTGTGTGTGTGTGTGTTATAATTATATGTACCTTTATTTGCAGGTAGAAAATATTTTGATAGAAGATTCTGGGAATTATGTGTTATGTGACTTTGGAAGTGCAACTGCAAGATTTCTGAACCCCGAGAAACACGGTGTGAAATATATAGAAGAGGAACTGCAGAAGTATGTTTCTAGTAATATCTGTGTATTAGAGGTCTTCTCTGATTTATTATGACAGCATTGTTTCTATGATATAATCGGACAATCTTTCCTTTTCAGGTATACAACTTTATCATACAGATCACCCGAAATGATAGATTTATATGGTGGAAAAACCATATCTACAAAAGCAGACATTTGGGTTAGTACAGTTGTTAATTAAAGTGATATTCTATGATAGTTTATTTTTTGTGGGAGGTGTTAAGCAGCTATGTCCAGTTAAATACCATACACACTGCATTAAATATTTTTAAGGGGGAAGTCTCTGTGAGCGCATGTTTTACAAACTCCTTAATGGGAGTTATTGTTTATTACCAGTGATAATATCAAACAAGACAATCCAAACATCCCTGTGAGAAGCACAGGTTTAAAGTTTTTTATATATAAATATATATATATATATGATTGGCCTGTTTGTTTGTTTGTTTTATTGGCCAGTGGCAGATTTCATGTTATTTCGCATAAAAATGCTCTGTCTGGATCCAGGGTTTGAGCGTGTTATATCCGATTTTGTGTTATAAAGGACTGCGGTATAACGGGGGTCTACTGTATTCTGTTTAGTTCATATACTCACTAACAGTCCAGCTATGACCAGCTCTGTTTATCTAACCCAGTTAGATGATGTAAAATACTAGTAAAAAAATAGTATTAAACTAGGTTTAAAGGACACAGCTTAGTTTTTGTTTGTGTAACCATCTCTCAGGTCGTGGCTTCTGTTTATCAAGACAGATTTAGTGTGTCACTGCGGTCACGCGGCTATGGCTTGTAACCTGAGTAAGAATTTTTGTTCTGTTTTGTTAGATTCGTTCATATCTTTTATTGATACAACTTGCTTAAAAAAATGAAATCTAGAAGCTCTTCATGCATTTAAACAGTTAGTTGGTTTCAAACATTTAGTTCCAGCATTCTTTATATAAAAAAAAAATTACAGGTAAATAGATTTTGGGTATTAAGTAAACTTCATTTAGTTGCATTGTTGAACATGATTCCGATATCTTTAGATTCAATTAAAACAGTTGATTGATTACCTTTATGATTAATAATGACTCAGATTTCACTGATATGATTTTGACGACATTTATAATTTTGCCCTAATGTGGATGAATTTTGTTTATTTTCAGGCAATGGGTTGCATGTTGTACAAGCTGTGTTTCTTTTGCCTGCCGTTTGGAGAGAGCACTTTAGCAATACAGAGTGGCAATTTCACAGTACCCGATAATAGCTCCTACTCAAAACCACTGTTAGCTCTCATTAGTATGTGTTCAGTTTTTTCTTACAATTGTAATAAATGATTTTATATTAAAATTTAATAATTGAATGGTGTATGCAGTTATACAAACCACACACTGCATTTAGAATCTGGTGGTAGTCAGTTAATTGTTTTAATTTCACAATAAAACAATCTTTACTGTAACGTTTATCGTAGTTATATATTTTATTTCAGAGTACATGTTAGAGGTTGATCCTGACAGAAGACCCGATATATTTCAAGTTTCATACATTGCCTTCAAGATTACTGGTCGTTCATGCCCTGTACCAAATCTAAGTGTAAGCTAAAATTCTTTTGATATTTTGGAATGAACCGTGCCTATTGGTTAGCTTCCTTTTGTAGAATACTGCTTATAACATTTCTTTGTGTACAACGCCGGGCATTAAATTGATAGTTTCTGATAATTGCTAATGGCATAATTATCGTACTGTAGATTTAATTCTGTACATCCTGTACAATTAATGGTATTTCTAAAAATAGGTTGGGTTAAATAAACATTAACTAATTGAACTTTTGACAACCAAGTATCACACCTTCTACATAAAGAATTATGTATTTGATATATATGAATCTATGTACAAACAATGTCATAGCTATTTGAGTGAATGTTTTAAATGTAAACTTTCTGTATAAATTCATATATATATATATATATATATATATATATATATATATAGCTTTATAACCATACACATTTTCTCATTCAACACATATTATATAATAGTATTTAGTGTATGCTACAATCATAAAAGCTTCCTGAAATAGCTAATTTTAACAATGCAGAAGCTACCTGTACCTGATGTTTCTAAGCTTTCACATCCAATAACCGAGAGCCAAGCCAAGCAAATCAAGTCAGGCACAACCAAGTAGGTTATAGTAGATATAGTTGTTGAATTTATATCATTTAAAATAATGATAAATAGTAATTCTGTAATGTGGCAAGCCCTATAATGAATTGCAACAAAAATTACTGACCAGCTGCTTGTTTAATTGCTGCATACCTATTAATATGTGATTATGTATAGAATATATTTTTGAATAATTGTGTCAATAAACAGAATTTTAGGTAAGCACTACTTGTTTGTTAATTGTGTATTTTAGTTAATTAATTTCGGCTGATACCTTTCTGATAACGATATATTTATCTTTCTTTGCCCGTGCACTTAAGATGTCATGTTTATTGTGCGTATCTAACGATGAGCTGTATAGTTAATGTGGGTTTTTTAGTCGTTCCAAGCAGACACCTGTGATAGAAAGTACGTCTGTTGCACCTCGGCAACGTCCCAAAAGTTCAGCAGTACCGGCAAGTTCTGGTCTAACACTTCCTGTGCCACCCAAACGTACACCAACTAGCAATCCAGTTACGCCACAAGGTCAGTAAATGCAACAGGTGTGAATAATTCCATTGATTTGAGTTGATTATTTGTAACCTCACTGTCGATGTATTTCTTTGAGTAACACATTGAATGTTTTTTTTTAATCACTAACCAAAAAGTGAAGCTATCCATTGGAAAATGGGCTTCTTGTGCTGTTCAACAACTGCTTCATGCTCTGTATTGATTAGAATGGAAACAGCTGGGATGTTAGTCTCCGAATACAATGACACGGTTTGGTTTTTGGACCGGTGCCGGTGAAATGTTTATCATTAAAGAGAATTGTTTTATTACAGATGGTCCACAGTCAATAAGTGGCGTATCCATTCCGGCACTTAATACATCACAAAGCCAGGTCTGTAAGGAAGGCCAGCAGATGGAAGTTCAGAAACCAGTTCAACAATCTAAGGCCGGATGTCATCTGACATCGAGTCAGACTGCATCACCGGACAACACGGCTGCCATATCAAAACCGGGACAAGATGAATGTCTAATACAGCTAGTACCTAGTCAGCAAGGCATGTTCCCAAATTATGGCACAGCTGGCAAATTGGCATCGACGTTATCTGAGCAATGGTTGCAGCAGAACCGTATGTATTTGACCCCACAACAGCAAGCTCACTATCAACAGCAGTATCAACAATATTTACAGTATACTCAGCAGCAGCAACAGATCCGGGTTAATAATGTACAGCAACAGGCAGGACAACACACCAATTCACAGCAACAACAGTATCTGCAGATGCAACAGCAACTTCTGCAGCAGCAACTACAGCAGCAACAGTCACACATTTATCCAGCACAGCAACAACAAAAACCAGCTCAACAGCAGCCTGCTCAGCAGATGTCACAGCAATTCCAGGTAACTCACGCAGGACCACAACAAAATCCCTCTGTTAATGCAAATACCCAGGCCGGACTTCATCCATATCCAATAGAGAATACGTATTTACTTGGCCCCCAGGCTGCTTATGATCAAGATGGTCAGCTACAACAGGCACAAAAGCTACAAGACACCAAGGTGTGTGTGTGTGTGATGTAGTTTTGTTGTTTCTGTTGAAAGAAAGGATTTGAATGGCTTAACTATAATCGGAAATAGGTTTATAGACTTACTAAAAACAGCCCTGCTAGTATTTTAGATTCCCCTTCATGAATCTTGCTTATTAAAGTTTGGTTCGGGTTTTAGAATTGACCCACTGTCTAGGTGCATGTAACCCTGAATTATTGTTTTCACCTGATGTCATACTCATTCACATAGTCTGCTATTATTCAGTTCTTCGTCAAACTGGGCCAATCCTATAGTCCAGTGGTAAGTGTAATATATTGTTATCCAAGTTTTAGGGATGTTTCCCTTTACCCCATGACCCATTTATGACCAGTGCCAAGCTTAAACGAAGCAATGGCTCATTCCAACTAAAAATGTTATTCCTTATTGTTGACGAATGATGTCTTTATTCAACAGTCTAGCACAGAGAAGTTGATATCGATGTCTCCCGTTTCCTCACCGAGGCGGACAGCGCATCGTCGTAATGTCAGTGATACAGCGGCCCTTAAGCTTCCAGGTCCAAATAGACAGAGTGCTTTCAGGTGGGTGTGGACTGGATTTCAGTTGTAGAATTAGGTGAACATTGTTGTTTTTGGTCATTTTATATTGATGAATCAAATGTTTCATTTTATCACGACTACAGAATTTACACTCATGAGGGTATCTTGCCACCCAGTGATCTCATACAGAGTAAGTCAGCAACAGGTAGTCCATCGCAGTCACCAAGGTAAATTCTATGGCTGTCATTGAGCTTTGTTTGTCCTGATTAGAATAGTGACCATTATGAATTACCTAGATACCATACATTTGCTAATAGGGGTTTTATATTGGAAACAGTTCCCTTTATGAATAAAATCATGCACAAATGTGGAAATGTTGGCATATCATGATTTTTTTCTGTGATGTCCACTGCCATCTGTGATGCTTGTCCACTTTTCTTCAGGAAATTCTAAAACGTGACTATTTTCTGACTGAACATAAACATTGTCTTGTATTTCATACTACCACAATTTTTCCACTTTTTGTTTATTATCTATGAATGATTAAGAATTGAGCTGTGGAATGTATGGCACTGAATTCAGTCTTCAAAAGATTATTTTAAACGTTACCACTGGGCAGTGATTTTTCTTCTCCACCAGCAGGCCTAAATAATAATAATAATAATAATGTATATTTAATAAAGCGTCCTTACTAGCAGGAGCCATTCAAAGGCGCTGTACAAATAATATGTAATATTATAATACCCCAAATAATGTCTGTAAAAACCCTGTAATGATTTAAAAGATAATAATTATTTATCTGTGAAAGCGACCTTAAATAGGTGTGTTTTTAGAAGAGACTTAAAATTTCCAAGAGACGACGCATTTCTAATATTTGCCAGCAACTTATTCCACAAAGTGGGGGCTGCAACACTAAATGCACAATCACCATATGACTTGAGCCGAGACACTGGCACCTGCAATAGTATATGACGGGATGACCTGAGTTTTTGGGATGACTTCTAATGGAAACCAGTTCCTATTCGGGCCCCAATATCATTAATAGATTTATAAGTTATTAACAGAATTTTAAAAATGGATGCGCTGTCTAACAGGTAGCCAATGTAGTTTTAAGAATTGGTGATAATCATATTTTCTAGTATTTGTTACATGCGAGCTGCACTATTCTGAATTCGCTAAAGGGCGATTAATGTTATAATCAGATATGCCATATAACAGGAGTTACAATAGTCTATACAAGATGTAACAAAGGCATGAACTACAGTTACAAGTGATTCTTGTGTCAATAATGCTTTTAAACAGTGGATGTCTTGGGAAGTACACTCGATGTGACTTTGTTCATCATGTTAATACATTGGTAAAAATAACCCCTAGTTTTTTTATGACCCATTAGGGGTAATCGAAGATGCACCCATCTGTAATGCTGTTCTTTAGGGATTTAACACAATGTGGTGATGCCAAATATAAAATATTTGTTTTATTATCATTTAGTTTTAAAAGGGTTTTGAGTCATCCAAAACCGAATATCGGCAATACAGTGTTCTAAATTATCCAAGGAAGAGGAGAAATTGTCAGGATTCAGTGATATATACAGCTGTTTCATCAGCATACAAGTGATATTTAACCCCTTATCCTGCGCAATATCCAATAGGACGGGTATACATTGGAAACCCAGAGGACCAAGAACTAAACCCCGGGTGACCAGATAACAAAAACGGGAATGTCAGATAAAATACCATGAACAGACACTCTCTGGGAGCGTTGTTCAATAGGATCTAAATCATTCAAGTACTTTCCTGACAGACAAACTTTGTTTTTAACCTAGAAAAAAGTACATTATGTCAACTTTTTCAAATGCAGCAGACAGGTCCAGAAAAACAAGTATTACTGGCTTACCTTGATCAATTGACATCATAATATCATTTTCACTCAAACCCAAATGTTTCAGTGCTGTGACCACTTTTATAGGCAGACTGTAGTGATTCATTAAGGTTATTATTGATTAAATATTTGTTTGATGAAACAACTCCTTTTCTATAACTTTAGATAAAAAAGTAAGATTTGAAACAGGTCTGTAATTGTTTAGAATATTACAGTCCATAGTTGTTTTTATTAATGGTTTTACAAGGGCAGCTTTCATGGATCTTGGAAAACACCCCGAGATAATGATTTATTAACTATATTTGTAAATTTGGGTTTTATCAGAACATCAGGAAAACTTTCACAAGCGATGTAGGGGTAGGTCATCTTTACGAAAGCATTAGATGACTTTTTCAGCAACTGTCTGATATCGTCTCTGAAAAGGCTCAAATGTATCCATCAGGATATGGACTTTCTACCAATGGCTTACCCTGTGATAAAATGCTGGACTGGAACCCACTATATATTTATATTTTTTGACAGAAAAAGTTATTAAAACAATGGGCCATATCTTTATCCGAGTTGATATTATTTGGGAGGACAGTTTGACTTTTATGTAATACTTTATTCACAACACTGAAAACAGTCCCTTGTATGCTTTGATCTTTTTATTATAATATTCAGATTTAGCGAGGCAAGGGTATTTTAACAAGAATTTTACCCGACCTTGAACTTTAAATGAACACACAAACTGGTCCTGATCCACAGCCCCTCACAATACCTTCTCTGTCTCTTTACAGCCTGTATGTTCTTTTTATACCCTGGAAACATTGGTCTGCTTGGCATTTCCTTTGTCCTTAAAGGTGCATGTTGATCTACAATGTTCTCAATGTATTATCATGAGATCCACCAGATGATCCTCACCGTGGATCATACCAAGAAGAGACTCACAGATCAGCAAGAAAAACCTCCTTGTCAATTGACTTATTCTTCTATATGAAATAACTTTAGCTGAAAAAAAATTGTTATAAAGATACATTAAATTTAACAAGGAAAGATCAGACAGATGGAAGACACAGACACACCTTAATCAAATTGTATCATCACGGGAGATGACAAGATCTAAGATGTGACCATGTCTTTTGTTCTTTCTTGGACATGCTGCCTGAGATTGGCAGATCTAAGAATGTCAGCCAGTTGTTTAGTATCTGCATTCCTCTGGCAATCCCAATGTATATTGAAATCACCTAAGATCAACAGATGACCACTGTTGTGAAGAGAAACAACTCTGAAAATTCCTGAAGAAATCTTGCTTTTAGGCCATTTTTCTTAGTGGGTGTAATCGGTAGATTAAGTACATGACACTTATCCCCCCAGATTAAAAGTCAGTTGGTAATTTTCAAAAGACTTAGCCTGAAAGCCAAATGGGTTTCACACTTCAAGAATCACGGAGAAAATGACTCCCCCCTTTTTTTGAATTCGAATGCATGGTGGAATGAATACCAGCTGGAGTCATCACAACAATTTTCTGCTCTGAAACATTACCAGTCAGCCAAGTTCGCAATGACAAGAGCATCAAGATCCATATCCTTAACAACATCAGATATTTCATCAGATTTATTACAGATTGACTGACAGTTAATAAGACCAATACTTACATTTTGTACAGCTGTGTCATTATATGGTGTTATTGGCGCAGTGATCAAATTACCGGCATCAGACCCCAAACTGCTTTGGATGTTTTCCACTACGTGGGCACATCGCTAAACAAATGCTATTACCACCATAGGGTTGTAATGCAAGCAACTGATCTCTATTATAATTCATTATAATTATAGAAATAAAATAAGTGAAAAATTAAAATAATAAAATGAAACAAAACATACACAAGCAAAAACCGAGTTCTTATGGGAAACACTGGAGCGGGCGATAATATAGGGCATCAAATGAGCAGTTAAAAAGAAAATACAAGAAATACAAAATAACTAAATATAATCAATTTATATTAATATAAATTAAATCTATATTACATAATATGCCAAATACACCAGTTTCACTGGTGTAACTTATCTAATAAATGTGTCTTCATAAAGCAGCTTCAGTGCAAGATTTTAATAATTCTCAACTTGTGATCTTCAGAACACCACAGCGCCCTCTCTCAGCTGATATGTCAGAGTGGAATCCATTCGGCGATGAAAATTTTGCCGACTTATCTGAAGATACAATATTTGGAAGGGAGTTTGACAGATTAAGACGTGGTTCAAACAGCAGTAAGTGCAGGAAATGATTGTCTGTATGTGAAAAGACAATAGGTGAAGGCGTTTCCTCCACAGTACAAATACCAGTGATTTATTTTGAATATAAACCTATAATATTTGTTCACACTAAGAGTTTACCTAACTTGTGTTTTTTATATATATATATATATATATGAGAGAGAGAGAGAGAGAGAGAGAGAGAGAGATAGGAAGTTGTCATGCACTAATCGAATTTATCCACAAAGTGTGGGGGGTCATTTGTTATATTTGCAATGTCAGAGGACTGTGATTGATGTTTCCAATAATCCTGTTATTTGCTTGTTTCTATGTTTTCAGGCATATCTGGTGTGAAAAGTCGTGAAGATTTAGTAATGTCAAATACGGATCTATCAGCTGACCCATTTAGTGCTGCCCCCTTCACAGCACCTCCAAATCAAGGTCAGATCACTGACTTACACAGTTAAGTACATAATGCCAAGTACTGAATCGTTGCATTTTTTGTATCATTTGAATTGTGTGACTCCATATTTTTATGTAAACCAATTGTGGTTTCCCTTTCAGCTAAAGCCAAAGTTCATCCCAGCCACCAGCGCAGTAGTTCAGATGCTTCACATTCCAGTATTGGAGGGGGACAAGGTATGATGCGTACATATCATCATCATTTTGGCTGGAATCGTGTCAAATAGGACTGTGTTTATTCAGTTCATACGAACTAATGTTTACATTCAGCAACGGGCCAACATCAATCCCACATTTATCAGATTTATTACCGAGACAGGGCACAGTTGGCCGTGTAAAAATATCTATGCTGTTTTGTAGTGAAGATGTTCGTTGGTTTAGGTGAAGGCTGTCATCTTTCTTTAATTCATTTATTTTTTTGGTAATTTAATTTGCTTGCTAGTCACGTGCCTATCTCATGAAAGGAATAGGTTTCATCGTAAATCAAGAAGCGTGCAAAACACTTCTGGTGATTGTTTAAGCATGATGGTGACATGGTTAGATGACTAAATTGTATCCAGTATTATAATGCATGCATCTCAAGTGGAAGGTCTTGTTTATAGATGGCGCTGGGTAAGAGCATTATGTCAATCATATGCATGGTATAATTATGCGCTGGGGTGAATGGTGCAGAATTGTTTGTTACTTCGCTAGATTTATTTACAGTAAACAGGTAGAGTTCACAACCGTACAGGTTGTGGCTGAAGTTTTATTTTTTAGTTATAAATGGTAATTTTGATGGTTAGACTGACAGGTAACAAAACTAAATGATTACTAACTCTCTCTCTCTGTTCTAACATATACGTCATGTATAATTTGATAGGCATTGTGGCCACTGTCATGGTTAGTTAGTGTGTTGCCAGCATAACACAAGAAGCCAAGCCATTTGCCAGTTTACTTTATTTACGGATGTTACAAAAGTTTTTGTCATTCAGAAGGATGGTTATTTTAATCAGTATTTTACTGTGTTCAGAACTTGCTGATCTTTTTTAAGGGCGTCTTACTTTTTTGTTATGGCTTCGATTTATAAATTTCTATTTAACTTACTGCTTTTATTTACTGTTGCCTTCATGATGATGATGATAATGATGATGATTTTTATTATTAATATTATTATGGCTAGTAGTGCTATAAATATCATGTAGATTAATGGTTTGTTTTTGAATCTTAATAAGCTATTTATGTGACATTCCACATGAGAATGGAACTACTATATTCTAGTTTCTTTATTGTATCTGTGGTGCTTGAAATGACTTGTGAGGTTTTGATGCTGGTTTAGCCTAAGAACTGGTGATTTTTATTAACTGGCTCCGCTACAGGTATGGGTGCTTTTTGTTTGTGCGGTGGATGTCTTCTTATTGTACATAGAAAAATAACTGCATATGTTGTATTGGCCAGGTCTTACCAACTTAGATTCTGTGGCTATGGAAATCATTTTATGGTTGCACTGGATATTTTGACACACACACACACACACACACACATATATATATATATATATATATATATAGATTAGTACATCTACTAGTTTGACTATTTGATTCACTGAGTTACAGTTCATTTTAGTCTCTTTACGTTATGCTTTTAATATATTTTTGCCAGTGAGTGAGTGAGTGAGTGAGTGAGTGAGTGAGTGAGTGAGTGAGTGAGTGAGTGAGGGAGCGAGTGAGTGTAGATGGGTGGGTAAGTTGTTGAATCAGTGAGTCATTAATCTAATAAGAAAATTAACACTTATTTGATAGTATGATTGGCTAACAAACATGTGAAAATTCATGGATGGACACACTCACACACACATACACAGATAGAGAGTCTACTTAAAAAGGAGTCTGTAAATATGTATGGTAATGTGGCTTTGTCATGTAAAGACATATTGATATCAATTTGGTGCTGCATCAGCACACAGAATAGTTGCTGAACACAGTACAGTGATGGCTGATGTGTGATGTATATGGTCAGAGTATACCGATGTAAAACTTGGTACGTTTAAAGCTGTTATTGTTTTAATAATCGTTAAAATCTTACATGGTGCTTTGTTGAGTGGTTGTGTGGTTATTAGCATCTATATACATTCCTTATTGTTCAGTGCATCAGTGTACAAAGTTAGCTTGCATCAGACTTTGAAAATGCAATTGTGACTTCGTGAATGTGTTCTAATGAATTTATTTTTCCACTCGTGTAACTATCCCCCTGCTGCAGAGGCGGAATTTTGCTTACTGATCGCGGTACTGACTAGTGCTCAACAAGATGAGCTAATAGAACCATGATGTATAGTTAGTACGGCAAGATAGTTGCGGAGTCCAGTTGAAATGTGTATTATCAGCTGCTGAGACTGATCACACTACTTACTGTGTAATATAATAGTGGTCGGCTCTTTGTCAGAATCATCTTGTAGGGAAATATTTTGTTGATTGCACCACACAAGGTTGTGATAGATACTGTTTATAATAAATCTGATCAATTAGATCATGTTGTAATTAAATATGTCCAATTTAAGAACCAGCACATCAAGTAACTGCTGCTTGGCTAAACAGTTAAAGGTGTTATACACATTAATGAATCTTGCAGTGGCACATAGTTATGATACATATTAGTCTGGGCTGTTTTGTGCATCGAGTCAATTGTGTCATTTTGAAGAATACTTCTAAAAGTGATTTTCTCGAATAACACTACTATTTCTTCATGAATGGACAAGATCAAGGCCTATGAGAATAAACAAAACAAGCTAGTGTTTTTGTATTTTCGTGTAACAGCACTTGTACATATTGGGTATGAATGTTTAATGGTGTGATAAGAGAGCCCTTTACCCGCTTCAGCAACTCTAATCTGTTCGCACTAAATACGTAGCATTGTCTAATCCATTATTTATCTCAGCTGTGGCAAGCGGTTTTCTTATCCAAGACAGACCTATTGGAGGTTCTGTGTAGATATGCATGATGCTGATGAATGCAACTCTTGCACAGGTGGCAAAGGTTTCCTTTCTTTCTCACCTTCGGTGGTTTAGCTGGTGCCACTTATTTTTGCATGGGGCAAGGGAGATTGGCATTAAATGGCACATAGCATGCCAGTGGGGCCACATTCACAGCCAACTGCACATTCTAGTGTCTCAGTGAGTCAACATTTTGCCTATTCTCTATCTCTTGCTCTCACAATAACTGTTCTTCGTCTGTTTTCTTGTTATTCTACAGCAGTTCTCGTTAACATTGTTTAAAAAAAAAAACTTGCAAGCTCTCTGCACTAAGCTAATATAACTGCTGCATCACCGCTCTATGGTTAACAGTTAATCATTTTACCGAACAACCATAAAAACAGTCGATGCTTGTCTGGCAAAGTTGCATTTGTTAGTATGCCGATAAAATCCAATTACTTCATGATGTGCGGCTGCCATTTACTTCTTTTGTCTTTTACTTACAGATGGCTACAGCAAACTGCATGACCGTGGTGATGACGACGACGATGGCGGTGGTGAGGGTGATGGTGGAGGTGGTGATGCTAAGGCTGAAACCAGGACCACTGATAACGATGGTAACGAACAGTCTCAAGCGATGGGTAATAAAGATAGCCAGCCTGCTCATGTAACCAAATCTCATGATTCTATACTGCTCATACCTGCTAGGCTTGTGAAGAAAGCAGTTGGCAGTGCCAGTGAAAAGGCCTCTAACTACAAACAGTTCATCGACGTCGACAGTGATGATCCGTTGGAGAAGGACATCGAGGCGCTGGCACCGGCCAAACCAGAAAGTGCCACGCCACCCGTGAAGCAGTCACGCCCCTGTGCTGATTCCAGCTCTGATGGACCCGACATTGAGCAAGAGACATACAAGAAGAAACAGGACTACTTCTACCAGGAACTGGAGGATGAATATGGAAGCAAGAAGTGCTTGAATCCAGCGCCACTAAGTCGTGGCTACGAAAAGGATGATAGTTCAGATGCAGGGCAGTCACAGGAAGAAGCGGCCAAGGTAGGCCAGGATCTGACTGGGCATCCAAAGTTGCTGCCGCGGCAGCATTCAGCAACGGAATCTTCACATCCGATGGATAGGATCGTTGGTCACGAATATGGTGTGAGGCCATTACTGGATGACGATGAACTCTCGGACTCAGAGCTGAATCCATGTACAGAGAGCCAGCCACTGACTACAACGGATTATAATTCAAAGGTTTACAGATCTGATGAAAGTGGCAAGACAGGTATAAGCATTCACTATCCAGACTCGAAAAAGCCTCAACAGCCAGCTACATTCCTTGATCCTTTTGCTTCAGCACCTTTCAGGAGGAAGGGAACAAAATCAAAGACACCAAAGAAAGCCCAAATTCTTAATCCAACGGGACAGAGTGAAAGCGATGTTTTTGCAAATGCCCCCTTCCGAAGTGCCAAGATTTCTTCACCCCAGTCTTGCGGTAGCCAAGCTTCAGAAAGGTTTGGTGTTTCTGAAGTGTGTCTGTCTCAGGTAGGATTGCCAGCAGATGATGCATCATCTTACAGTCATTTATCTCCTCGTACTGTGGAAAAGCATTCCTCTTCTCAGAGTCCTGAAGGCACATTGCAACCAATTTCTCCCTCCTGCATATCTGAAACGGGGATAAGAATACACGAAACGACACGATTTGGTGAAAACAGCTTTCAACAACAGGTGTTCAGTCAAGAAAGAGAACAACAACTACAACAGCATTTAAAAACTGAACAGCAGAATAAGGCACAGCAGCAGCAGTGCTGGCAGAAACAGCTGCAGGCCAGCTGGAATCCTATGCTGTCACGGGAGGTATCAGTGCCTGGATTGTTCAACACTTCGCCAAACGATCAAATGCAGAAGAGCTCACCATCACCACAGACTGCTGGCCTCCGGGTAGTCCATCCTCCGAACTCGCTGTCTTTTACTGATCGAAATGATAACTCGCCACACATACAGAGTCCCCAGTCTCCAAGCAGTGGTAGTGCCGAAGATCCTACGCAAGATTTCTACAGTGTGGCTCTCATACAAGGGAGGGATCATGACAAGCATCAGTGTACTGTATTGGAATCAGCCGAATTGACAAGTGCCCGAGGCGGTAGATCAAGTCCAAGAAATGGCAGGTGGGATTTCGGTCCGGCACAGCTCCGAGGCAGTGAAGTCACCGAGGAGGATGATAACGCTGATGTACATTATGGCAGCCTGAAGCGTAACAAGCAACGGTCGAGTAAAAAGAGTCCACGAGAAAAGCCAACAACAGAGTTTTCCAATCTTGGCTTTGACGATAGTGAGAAAGACATTGATGCCTTAGCTGGCGACGCATTCTGTGGGTACATTTCCATGGACACAGCAACCCTAAGGAGTAACAACAACAACACCACAGCCAACTGCCTCAGTGAGGGTAGCCATACATTGCCACGGATGGGTGCCAAAAAACACAGGGTGCTTCCCAGAACACCAGATAACGAACCCTTTTCAACCAGGAAGAAATCGTCGGTCATGCTGTTCAAGTGATTCTCGTTTACTGATTTGTCGCCGACTATTAGTTATATAAGTATTAACACTCGACTAGTTCCTTGCACAGCCGTTAGGATGAGTACCAGTGATTTGTTTTGGTATGCATCGTTCATGATTAGCCTAAAGTGGGGTGTTTAGATAGTTAAACATTTATACATTCGTAGCCAATCGCTAGTTATCAGTGTACTATGGTAACTTATTCACAGTGTTACTGCACTCTCATATTTGTACATGTATAAAATTTAAAAATAAATGTTAACATAACAACAGTACCACCAGTGATAGACCTGGATGGGTTGGTTTTTAACTTTCACACTTTTCGTTTAGTTTTTCTTCTGCTTGACCTCTGTACCAAGATGCCAGATGTGATTTTAGCGCTTGTTAAATTCAGTTTGTGCGTGTACTATGAGTTGATCCACATTGCGGTGGATCATTATATTTTTTTAGTCGTCTGGATTATGTTTCTGTCATCTTTTCCCACGCAGGATGTTTTAAAAAAACTTCCTACTCTCTCAATACTTAATTGTCTAATTATGTTAATAGTTAATGAGATCATTGCTTATTAATGATAATTTAGGATGAACTTTTAAATAAGTATTTATAATATCGCTTTGTTGATTATTTTAAATTAAAAGATTAGTGTGTGTGTGTGTGTGTGTGTTGTCCCATATTTTGATTATACAGTCTGAACTTTGTAGAATTTCTGTGTAGGTGAATGAGTTGTGGATACACAACTGCTAACCATTCCGGGTGTAGAAGTTGACCTTCAAAATACCTATTTACGGCATATTTATGTTAAGCATGTCTATCATTTATGGTAACCAACCAATGTGATGCATAGATAATTAAATTTCACGCGAAGGTAAATGGAGGTGGGAGTTTGTACAATAGACTGTAAGGGAAATGCCAAGGTGGTGCGAATAAAAATATTCAAACACACCATTCTGCATGACTAAATGTTACTTTACACACAGTATGTGCGTTTCAGTGTCTCCATTGCGGTCACGAAAATAGATTTTTCTCTCGAAACGCCTCCAATGCAATTTACATTAAAAGACGATGTGTTGGATGCAGAGATTTTCTTAAAATACCCAATATCGGTTTTTCATTTACAATTTTTACTTAAAAATGTAAAAACGCTGTTAACAAGACAAAACGATGGAATTAATTTTATCTTGATCCCAAGTAAACATTTGATTTACCGTCTGTGTGTGTGTGGTGCTAATTAATAACGTGGATTTTAGTAGCGATCTGGTTTGAAAGGGGGGATCTGGAGGGTAACCGATTGTAAGAATAAATAAATAAACCCACGGAATCAGGGTTTTTTTTGTAAATGATTTTTTCATGTAGACTAATGCATATTATTAAAGCTTATGCCGAGAAACTATAGTACGGTAAGAAACGGCCTTCTACTTTATTATTATTATTATTGCTTCTTAGTCTCCTGAAAGAGAGTACACTATATTAATATATATATAGAGAGAGAGAGACGGTGTGTTGCCCAAAATACGTAGCCATACGCTGACATTCATTAAAATACACGTTAAAAAGAAACCAATACTATAAAATGGAATAAACATCACGTTAAGCACTGTTCGGTCGTAAGGGTTAAAACTAAAAAATAACAGACGAACAGAATCATTAAGATGGAGGGGGGGGTGGGTCCTTTCAACTGAGACCCCTGTAGTGGCGAGTATTTCGTATCTACGATTTATATAACAAACGATAAATCGCACTCGATACAAATATTAAACTTACTGGACTTGCTACCACAACCATGCAAATTCATTAAATGTGTATAAAATGATCTTCCTCCAGACGCCAAACATCCGAGGACGTTCAAATGTTATGTAGTTCTGACGCATTTAATAATGGAGTATGTTCTTAAAAATATTACGCCGACCTATCGCAGAATTCAGCAACTTGGCTTGCATTTTTCTCTAAACCCAATAACACTTGTTGTCTGATGTTCACACATTGTACTCCATATGTAAAAACGGGTCGTACAGCCATATCCCATAAATAAGCAGTACCATCAACATTCGTACCATTCCTAGACAGGCCTACCGCCTTCCAAAACATAATAGGCATTTCTGCACGATTTGATACGTTTATCGACGTGGGTATTTGGCTTAGCATATGATAAATCTAGCCCACTGTAGTTTACATGATCACTCTCAAAGAGATGCACGTCGTTCGAAAACCATCGTGTCCGTAGCAGAATATGATATTTTCCAAAGATAGTGCAATCTGTTTTACAGGGATTAAAACATAAGTCGTGGCATGTATTTGTATTGATAATAGGAAAGTTACTTTTATATGTATTGCCACATAAGTCACCAGAGATACATTGTTCTTGTAGGTGAAGTTTAGTTAATAAAAATCGGCTGGAGATATATGGCAAAACCAGATGTTGTTCATATAATAATACATGGCACCAGAAACAGAAAATAACCCACGAAATATGGATCGGATCAAGCCCCCCAGTCATTTACAATGTACGGGGAATGTTGGGGGAAGCTGGAGACGTTTTATACAAGCATTTGAACTATATCTGATGGCGATTGCGGCGGATTCTAAAAGTGATAAACAGCGCATTGCCATCTTTCTGACTGTGGCAGGACAGGAGGCTCTGGAAATCTATAATACCTTCACTTTTACGGATGAAGAGAAGGATAAATATGATTCAGTTCGGGCTAAATTTGAGGCGTATTGTAAGCTCAAGATAAGCGAAACGTATGAGAGATTTGTGTTTAGAATGAGAATGAAAAAAAACGGATGAACTGTTTGACAATTGGTTGACAGACATTACAAACTTGACAAAGAACTGTCATTTTGGAACATTGAGGGAAAGTTTAATTCGTGATCAAATAGTTATCGGAACTAACGATCCAACAGTTCAGGGACGATTGCTCCGTGAAGCTGAATTAGACCTCCCCAAGGCTATTCAGATATGCAAAGCTACAGAAACAGCAAGTAACCAGTTAAAACTACTCCAGTCTACATCAGATAAACATGTTGACTTCGTTAATCAAAATAATACATTCCGCGCAGGTGCTCTGACTAGACCTGCATACAGAAACGGTACCTATCGTGGTCGAGGGCAGATTCAAGTTGGTGCGCGTGGTGGAACCGTGACACAAGTCAAATGTTACAGCTGTGGGAAAGTACATGAAGCTCGTAACTGCCCAACGCATGGTAAAACATGTCATAAATGTGGGAAGTTAAATCACTTTGCAACTGTCTGCAAGGCCTACAGCCCTCAGAAAACAAACAAGATCAAGAAGGTGCATGCTCTTGATGAACAAGAAGTATATACAGACACGTTATTTGTTGGAGCCATCAACAATATATCACTGCCAAATGAAACGTTAAACACAGAAAGTGATGACATGCCACTTTTGATCGATTCAATTGAAGCAGAAAATGACGATGATTGGATTACGCCAATTGAAACGGAAGATGTTATCATCCAATACAAACTGGACACTGGCTCCCAAATGAGCAAAGAAAAGAATAATAAAGAACAGTGTCAAATTAGAAGCATATAACAACCCATCAATACCGTGTGTAGGAACGACAAGGCTTACCCTCACACTGAAACACAAGACATATAAAGTTATGTTTGCAGTCGGACACACAAATATCATTGCACTTTTAGGAAAAAATACCTGTATTCACCTGGGATTGGTGAAACGAATATATGCTATAAACAGTCCAGGAATTAAACAACTGGTCCAGGAATATGATGATGTGTTCAAAGGCATCGGGCGCCTACAGGTGAAACATCACATTGAACTTAAAGAGCAAGTTTCTCAGGTGGTGGTACATGCGCCACGAAAAGTACCAATCTCATTGCGCAATAGACTGCACAAAGAGTTGAACAAAATTGAAAAACTAAACATTGTGTCTAAAGTGGATGAGCCTACAGATTGGGTTAATTCACTGGTGATCGTAGAGAAGAAAACTGGTCAACTTAGATTGTGTATTGATCCACGTGACCTAAACAAGAACATTAAACGTGAACATTTTCATCTACCAACAAAGACAGAGATTACAGCTGAGATGGCTAGAGCTAAGTTGTTCACTAAGCTAGATGCTTCAAATGGATTCTGGCAGATTGAGCTGGACAAGCCCAGTGCCATATTATGTACATTCAGTACACCATTTGGACGGTACTGTTTCAACCGACTACCGTTTATTCCATAAAACAGTCTCGCAAATGTGTGCAGCGATAGATGGCGTGCAGGTGTTCATAGATGACATAATTATCTGGTGCAGAAACAAAGATCAACATGATCAACGTGTCAAAATCTTCCTGGATCGTATACGAAAACCAGGATTGAAACTAAACAGAAACAAATGCCAATTTCAAGTACAAAGCATCAGCTTTCTTGGAGACAAGCTGACAGCTGAGGAAATACAACCAGATAATGACAAGGTAACAGATATCAGGGCTATGCCAGCATCAAAAACTATTGATGAACTCCAAACACGCCTTGGTTTGATAAAGTATCTAGGCAGGTTTATCCCTAACTTGTCAGCTGAAACAGCAAACATACGTCATTTACTAGAAACAGATGTGGAATTCCGGTGGACATCTACACATGAAGCCGAGTGGAATTATGTTAAACAAGTAGTTTTGAATTTCTTTTTTTAATGAATCCCAACGCTTAAAACATGTCATAAATGTGGGAAGTTAAATCACTTTGCAACTGTCTGCAAGGCCTACAGCCCTCAGAAAACAAACAAGATCAAGAAGGTGCATGCTCTTGATGAACAAGAAGTATATACAGACACGTTATTTGTTGGAGCCATCAACAATATATCACTGCCAAATGAAACGTTAAACACAGAAAGTGATGACATGCCACTTTTGATCGATTCAATTGAAGCAGAAAATGACGATGATTGGATTACGCCAATTGAAACGGAAGATGTTATCATAAAAAAAAGGGAACTCCCCAAAGAAAAGAAAAATAAAGAACAGTGTCAAATTAGAAGCATATAACAACCCATCAATACCGTGTGTAGGAACGACAAGGCTTACCCTCACACTGAAACACAAGACATATAAAGTTATGTTTGCAGTCGGACACACAAATATCATTGCACTTTTAGGAAAAAATACCTGTATTCACCTGGGATTGGTGAAACGAATATATGCTATAAACAGTCCAGGAATTAAACAACTGGTCCAGGAATATGATGATGTGTTCAAAGGCATCGGGCGCCTACAGGTGAAACATCACATTGAACAAAGAGCAAGTTTCTCGGTGGTTTGGGAGAAAATAAATCTCAGCCAATGACTACAAAGAGTTGAACAAAATTGAAAAACTAAACATTGTGTCTAAAGTGGATGAGCCTACAGATTGGGTTAATTCACTGGTGATCGTAGAGAAGAAAACTGGTCAACTTAGATTGTGTATTGATCAACGTGACCTAAACAAGAACATTAAACGTGAACATTTTCATCTACCAACAAAGACAGAGATTACAGCTGAGATGGCTAGAGCTAAGTTGTTCACTAAGCTAGATGCTTCAAATGGATTCTGGCAGATTGAGCTGGACAAGCCCAGTGCCATATTATGTACATTCAGTACACCATTTGGACGGTACTGTTTCAACCGACTACCGTTTATTCCATAAAACAGTCTCGCAAATGTGTGCAGCGATAGATGGCGTGCAGGTGTTCATAGATGACATAATTATCTGGTGCAGAAACAAAGATCAACATGATCAACGTGTCAAAATCTTCCTGGATCGTATACGAAAACCAGGATTGAAACTAAACAGAAACAAATGCCAATTTCAAGTACAAAGCATCAGCTTTCTTGGAGACAAGCTGACAGCTGAGGAAATACAACCAGATAATGACAAGGTAACAGATATCAGGGCTATGCCAGCATCAAAAACTATTGATGAACTCCAAACACGCCTTGGTTTGATAAAGTATCTAGGCAGGTTTATCCCTAACTTGTCAGCTGAAACAGCAAACATACGTCATTTACTAGAAACAGATGTGGAATTCCGGTGGAAATTAAAATAAACCAAATTATGTTAAACAAGTGATCGTGTCTGAGCCAGTTCTTAAATTTTACGATCCATCGCTACCGACAATGATATCTTCAGACGCGTCCAAAGACGGCATTGGAGCTGTCCTCCTACAAGAACACAGTATCATTTGCATCACGCACACTAACAAGTGCAGAAACACATTATGCACAAATAGAAAAAGAAACCCTTGGAATTGCATTTGGATGTGAAAAATTTAGTATATTTATGGCAAAGAAATAATACTCATCGTTATTGCAAGACGTAACTTATCAGACTGTCCACCCAGGATCCAAATATTATTACTAAAACTTCAGCCATACACATTTGAACTGATCTTCACGCCTGGCAAACATTTAGTATGGGCTGATCTATTGTCCCGTGCATCAAACCCAATATCTCGTGAAACTAAAACAGACTATAAACTTTCACAAGTGATGAAACATGTTCTAGATGGGTGGTCTGACCCATGTGCTCGTTTATGTAAACCATACTACAGTTTTAGTGAAGAAATATCTTTAGAAACTGGTGTACTCCTGAAGGGCCACAGGATAATAGTACCCTCCTCTATGCAATCATTCATGCTAAGTCGTTTGCATGATGGACATATGGGTATTGAGAAGATAAGACGTACAGCCCGTGAGGTCATGTATTGGCCAAACATGAACAATGATATATCAAACATGATCATGTCCTGTACTCCATGTCAGCGACATCAGAAGTCCCAGCAGAAAGAGCCGATCATACAACATGACCAGACAAAACCATGGGAGAAGATTGGTATGGATCTATTCCAGCTAGGAAACAAGACATATTTATTAGCAATTGATTACTACTCAAAATACCCAGAAATCGCATTGCTCACAAACACATCAGACACTGTAATTACACATGTTAAATCCATGTTTGCACGCCATGGAATTCCAGAACAAGTGATCAGTGACAATGGTCCCCAATTCAGCTCAGAATGCTTTCGTTTGTTTGCAAGAGAATATGGTTTTAGTTACACACCACCAAGCCCAAGATATCCCGAGTCTAATGGTATGGCAGAAAAGGGTGTAGGAATTGTAAAAAATCTGCTTACTAAGGCCATAGAATTAGGAAACGACCCATATCTTGCACTACTTAGTTACAGATCCTGTCCACTGGCATGTGGATACTCGCCTGCTGAGTTACTTATGGGAAGAAAACTCCGGAACAAGATTCCCAGATTATCGAACCACATTAATGTATGTGGTGGTGGTGTTGTTAATGCAAATTTTCAAAATAACACTCGTAGCTATTATAATAAAAGTGCTAAGGAACTTAAACCTCTGAAGCATGGTGATATTGTGCGCATCCAGGATGATAACAACAAGTGTTGGAGTAGATTGGCACAAGTGGTCAGTTCTTCTGAAAGCCCAAGATCTTATAATGTTATTACTGAGGGTGGGCACGTTTTCCGTAGGAATAGGAGACATCTCAGGAAGACCCAGGAGCAATTTCATGACAAAGATGATTATGCCTCTCACTCAGATGAGCATATTACAAGTACAACACAACCAACATCCCAAGCAGCAGATCCTATTATGCCTGCAGTCACTCACGCTGCTGGTCAGAGACTCTAGAGCAGTCTGTAGCACAGAGACGTAGCTCCCGTCCAGTGAAAGTGCCACAGAGACTTATTGAACAATTTTGATAATGACAATGAAAATCACATGTTGATTAGTTTATTTACTATGTATTATATTGATTGATTACCTTGCATGATATCCAATTATCTGCTTTTAAAGTTTAAGAATGGTTTTAAATTTTATTTACCAAAATTTTGAAAATTTTACAATTTTAGCATTGCTATGGATAAACTTTGGTCTCTATGTCATGATGAAATTACTGAAATATTTCCTAATTAAGATGATTATAAATTGTAGATTTTATTACAACAAATATCGGCTGGAGATATACGGCAAAACCAGATGTTGTTCATATAATAATGCATTATTCATTTGCACTATTAATAACTAAGGCCCTGCAGGGATCCGAAGAATGACAAATCTTGCAGTTGCGGGGCTAATACATATGTTTGCTGTGCGGTTGCGAACCGACGCATAATGCTTGGTGCGGGCTAGATGTAAATTTCAGGCCCGCATTCTCAACGAAAATAGTGATGCCAATTGCATTATGAAAATAACAATTCATGTATCAGTAATGTTGCATAGATGTGGGGGATTTTGTGGACCTATCACTGGAATGTAGCGGTGCAGACGCGGGCTTGGTATGTAACTTTGCAGTGCGGTGCGAACCTTCGTATTGAATGGTGTTGCAGGATGGGGCGGTTGTGGTCTTCTTGCATACGGGGCGGGGCGGTTGCGGGCCAGAAATATCAGCCCACGCAGAGGTACAACGTGTATACCGCAGCTAGTGCAATGGACAATGATATCGTTTATTAGAACAACAGCCATTTGGGTGTTTCTACCTGGAACGAACGCGAACTGCAGGTCACTATAATAACATTTATCTATCGTGTCCAGTACATGGAGCTAAAGCATATTGAATAGTGTGGAAGATATGATCACGGGTCGATAATATTTTGGCACAGAGAGGTGCAATGTTGGTTTCTTCAAGAGAGGTACAAGCAGTGCCCTGCCAAAGATCGATGGCAGAACTTCAAAACCCAAACTTGAAATTTATTATTTTTTTTTTTTATATATATATATATATATATATAAAAAAAAAAGAGGAAAAGAGAGAGAGAGAAATTAAAACGATCGTCCATTTGCCGATCATGCAATATACAGACTAACACACCATCATAAACAATTAAATTGAACATTGGTCAATAAACATTTAGATTACAAATGTTTATTTCACAGCATAATGTTTCACGATCATTTGTCTTGTAGGACTTTTTAATAAACGTGTCTTGTCTTATTGAAGTTTGGGGTAGAGACCTCTGGCTGTCGTCTAATGGTGTTGTCTTCTGTTATGTCTTTATTATTGATGGTGGTGTTTATAGGGGTCTTTCGGGAGAAGTGGGGTGATGATATCTGGTAGGAATGTTGACTTTCTTATGATCAATGCTGCTAGGTGATGATCTGGAAGTTTGTAGTCTTCAGAGAGGAGGAGATCTTTTAGTGTTCTTCAGTACATCGGGTGAGGTGGGTAGTTGAGTAGTTAAAGTACCGGAGTGAAGGCAGAGTGCTGGGGATGACGGACGGATGAAGTTTCGTGTATATGACCAGAAAGGTAGTCGTCTGAGTTGGGTGTCTGTCAGTCTGTTGTTGAGGAAGTTATTCGATGCAATTCATTTATTTCAACAAGTGGTGGGCTGGTAAATAAACGTTTTGCTTGCTTCTGTTTCGGGCAGAATCCCCCAGGCTGTCATTTGATCACCACAGCCTCAATGTTGGAATGGTTGAGATTATCCCTTCGCCCACCACTCACGTGCAGAGGATCAGTACGGAAAGATGGAGCCGAAATACCCCGAGGGTGGTCGCTGCCAGAGTATATTACGTCCTCAGGGCGTCTTTAACGCCTCCCTTTATTTTAATAATCCAGTGGAGACGGCAGCGCCATTTAACGTGGTCAACCACCCACGATGTTGTGAGCCGAGAAATTAATCTCAGGAAAAGTTTAGACCTCTTGCTGGGATCGAACCTGTGACCCTCGGCACCAAGTGTCGGGTGCTTAGGCGCTAGGCCACCGGAGCTTACTATAATAAACGTATCTTGTCTTGTTGAAATTTGCGGTAGAGACCCCTGACTGTCGCTTATTGGGCACAAGAATCAGTAAGCTTGCTTGTGGCCGTGTGTTTGCTTATGCTGTGAATTACAGGAAATTACAGGTGTCGGTGTGTTTTGAAGATGTGATTTGAGACAATATTCGTGAATTTACACAGATAATTCAGGCTTTATATTACAGATAAAATAACGAAATGCGATCATTTTAGAACCAACAAATCCCCAACTTAAAACGTCGGCATCTTGTCCAGATTGTCAATTAGCCAACTTAACAGGCCCACGTCGCCACCATTTGCCGATTCACAGTGTTTGTGTGTGTATACACACACACACACACACACACACACACACACACACACACACACACATATATATATATATATATATATTATATATATCACCCGTACCAAGGGTGTGTTTAAGGTGTTCGGCCATGATACCAGCAAGACCTGGAGCTAGAGCGCTCAAACCCGAGACTCAATATACAGTATTAATCAACATATAGTTTCCGTTATTACCTCATTGAATTGAATTGAATTGATTTCACATAGCAGGACTACAATGTACAGACACAATGACAAGAACAATGAAATACATAACAAAATATACATAAATCAAGATTGACATGTATACTCCTATGTGAGGAAACAATGTAGCCTAAGTACTGTCTTACCACTGTTACCCGACGGCCATTTTACATATCTGTTATTTTTTCATAAGGGAAATGGAATGCAGTTTACAATAAATAATAACAATAATGATAAAAATAAATAAATAAATAAATAATAATATTTGCACGCAGAGATATACATTAAAGACAATATATAGTAACTAGTAACTAACCCAGGTAAGATATGTACGTTATAATATATAATATTTTGTAATAATAGTATACTTTTTTTTGGTCAGAGACAGTCCAGTCCAACAAAATGTATCTACAAGTCGTATTAACTTGTATCATCCTATATGATAGCATTATCTACAATATTTGTTTGTGCCTTTGTTTGTTTAATAATAAGTTTTTCATCTGACCTCTAATGCTATATTTGGATTTATGCACGTCTACTATTTCCGTCCATTTGTTCCACAGCTTTGGATTAATAAAATTTGGGAGATTTTCGACAAATTTATTTCTCGGTATATCAGTATAGATATCTGTGGCTCGCCTTGCATGTATGTGTGGGTGTAAATCGTAATTATGTCTAAACATATTTTTGAATGACATGGCGACTTCATTTGTTTCATAATCATACACGAAAAGAATAGACTGTTGTTCACAATCGTTTGATAGTTTTTATTATTTTACACGTTTTAAACAACGGATCAGTGTGTGACCTGTGTGCCATCGTATTTATTACATCTCTGTGATGGTAATTATAAGGTCCTGTCTTAATTATTTACCAATCGAACAGGCTCCTGACACACAGCCCTATCACAGTTATTATTACTACCCAATTTACTGTTGAAATGTTTATACAGCTTCTCAATGCGAATGTCATCACAATTATAATTACTGCGTTTAGCAGTTCGAATCATATTCCTAATTAAATAATAATATTTATATAGCGTCCTATTCAGCTAGAAGCTGCTCTAAGTCGCTTTACAATATTATGTACAATATTATTATCCCTGACTCAGACCTGTTTCCATCCAGCACACATCT
>JAODUP010000270.1:0-187500 GCA_025642065.1 Paralvinella palmiformis
GTCATCATTGTTTATGTCCATGAGGTAAAAACATTTAGGTCATAATTGTTTATGTCCCATGAGGTAAGGACATTTAGGTCATCATTTTTATGTCCCATAAAGGAAAGGACATTTAGGTCATCATTTTATGTCCCATGAGGAAAGGGAACATTTAGGTCATCATTTTTATGTCCCATAAAGGAAAGGACATTTAGGTCATCATTTTTATGTCCCATAAAGGAAAGGAATTTAGGTCATCATTGTTTATGTCCCATGAGGTAAGGACATTTAGGTCATCATTGTTTATGTCCCATAAGGTAAAAACATTTAGGTCATCATTGTTTATGTCCCATGAGGTAAGGACATTTAGGTCATCATTGTTTATGTCCCATGAGGTAAGGACATTTAGGTCATCATTGTTTATGTCCCATGAGGTAAGGACATTTAGGTCATCATTCTTTATGTCCCATGAAGTAGACATTTAGGTCATCATTGTTTATGTCCCATGAGGTAAGGACATTTAGGTCATCATTGTTTATGTCCCATGAGGTAAGGACATTTAGGTCATCATTGTTTATGTCCCATGAGGTAAAGACATTTAGGTCATCATCGTTTATGTCCCATGAGGTAAGAACATTTAGGTCATCATTGTTTATGTCCCATGAGGTAAAAACATTTAGGTCATCATCATTTATGTCCCATGAGGTAATGGACATTTAGGTCATCATTGTTTATGTCCCATGAGGTATGGACATTTAGGTCATCGTCATTTATGTCCCATGAGGTAATGGACATTTAGGAAACTAAAGATGTTTATGTCATTATTATTTGCAAATATATTTTTTAAATATCCTCATTAATGATACTGCAGTATGTTTAATGCAGCAGCAATATTAAATGTATTATTATTTTCATTAGTAGTAAATTTTAATATTTTTTTATTTTATAGGATATGAAATTCCAGTTAAAGAGCTTGAGAGGCTTGTTTTGGAGTATCACAGTCAAACTGTATCCAAGTTAAATCACTGCAAGTCTAATGGTATTCTGGCGGGCCTTTGTCCACCATCACGTGGTAAAGGTACATATTACGTCATACACTTATATATATATATATATTCTATCAATGTGTTTAAATCGGCCAATATTATAAGTTTTATTTGGCATTTGTCTAGTTTTGGCTAACTATAAGCAGTTAAAATCAAGTAAGTGTAAAATTATTTAAGAAGTTTCAGTGCAGTGATGCATATTCCAGAAATAGAATTTTCGTCTTGACAGGTCATTCCTCTCAATTAGTGTGCTTATATTTCGGTGAATGCTGAAAATAATTTTCCCCATACTCCACTCTCTACAGTAATTCGGTGAAATCTGTGTTCAACTAAGGCTGAGACTTACAGTTAAAGTTTTTGGTCAGATTGTAGTTATTTCATATTTGCCGCGAATTGAGATGGATATAAATACCTCTGAATTTCATATTTAACAAAAAATGGTAGCTGATACGGTAATGATGTTGGTGTTAATCATGTTCCATTTCCATAGTTGTCACTTTGAATGCTGCGGAATTTATGAAGTTCTTTAAAGAAGACGGTACAGCTGCTGTACAGTGCTCTTCACAGGTGACATTACAGGTAGATCGGATAACTTCAAATGCTGTGTGTTTGTGTGTATAAAAGTTTACTTTAACGCATCTATTAAATAATATGTATCTATTAAATAACAATATATGTTCATATATTTATCCATATAGACATATACATGTATCTATACCTTATTACATACTGATCCTCATTGTTCTTATTTTTTTTTTCACATACATGTATGTTCCATGGACCATTTAAGGATTTATTGGTGAAATTCAGTATATATGCGAAATAATTGTGTGCTTAATTTTGTATGTGTGATTATTAGCAAATGTCCATGACTCAGAAAATGGTTAATTGCAGTATTGTTGTAGACCGGATGAATTGTTGTCAATGCATTTAACATCATTGTTTTCTTCAGCAGAAATCTAACAGCTGCAAGAGGCAGATGAAGTTGAATTTTGATGATTTGAAAAATATTACATGGCCTGAATGTGAGAGTCTACAGTTTCACGACATCTAGTAAGCCACCATTGTTTAATTCAGTTCAAATTACATGCCGTTTTCCTACTAGAATCACATCCCCATTTCGAGGTTAAATCCCCATTTTCATATCCCCAGTTACAACCAAGGAACAACTGAGGCTGTAGAGCAGAGATCGAGACGTCTACTTTCCAGATTTCTAACAACTGAAACGTCGTCGACGTGTATCTACAGGCAGGCGCATAATCCAGTTGTCTTAACTGTTGGATCAGAGGTTGATCACGTTAAACAGGAAGCTGGTGGTAGTAAAGAAGGCAAACTGATTGAGGAGAGAGTTACTAGATCAACTGTAAAGTGCAAAAAGCTTCAAGAATCATTGACAAAGGGGAGCAAAAGGTATGGAGTTCTTTTGATGACCTTGAGCAATTGAAGTGCTGATGATTCTGTGTAGAAGATGGGCCAACATACATAGTTTTCATTGGTGATTGTATCCATTGTGAGTTCTTGGTTTAGAATTAGCTTTTTTGGTGTTCTCCTTGGGGTAATACTGAATGTTATATGGTGATGATACATTGCTAAGATACCCACTCACTCACCTACCTACTCATTCTCTTTCTCTTTCTCATTCAATTAATCTCTTCTGGGTGACTCTTTGTGTAAGTGTGTTGGTGTGTATATATGTATGTGTATGTCCACATGCGTTCACATGCTCATACGCATACACATTTATTTCTTTACGATGAATTGGGACATGTGTTAATTTTATTCATGTAGACTTTACGCAGCCAAGAAGTCATTAGCAAAGTCAAAACCATTGGTGAAGGTGGCGAGTGTTCCCAATGAAAAAGCCAATTTGACCTCTGACACTAATACCCTCTCTGACATGAAAGCCATTGAGAAAGCAAAAAGGGTATCGAGGTCACAGAGACATAAAAAGGTAACTGTATAAATTAAATAATATTAGTTAAAAAATAGTCATATTAATAATTTACTGACAGTAGACATTGTGTTCTGACCTAGTATTATCTATAAGTATAACAGAAGCTCATTTCATATCCTAAACAAAGAATCCTCTCTCTCTCTCCTCTCGCTCTATATATATATATATATATATATATATACACACACACACACACTCAAATTAATGGCCTGGACTATCATTTATTTTGTGCTCATTGTATTTGACATTTTTATCAGAGACTTGTTATATCCTAAGCCTATCAGGTGTCTCCTAAGATGTTTCATCCACAGGAAAAGTGATTTAATTAACAATAATTTACAGTGACTCATAGTTTACCAATTGTTGATTGGCTAGTAACTCATTAAAATAAACATCGGCTTATTCTTCTGCATACTGATTATATTTTATTCACCAGACAATTGATGCACGTTATTGTTCGCTATAAACTAATTGGCTAAAGATTAAAATGAGGGGGAGTTTAATTTGCTACATTCTGGTGAGCAATCTAATCAGATTAATTAAAACAATTCTGAAAGTCACAGTTTTGTATACTCTTACTGTTTTATTTAATTTGGTATTTCTTGATTAGGTTAGAAATGTAATGAAGGCACACTTAGTTTGTTGTGTGCTGGTGAGTATATTAATCAGACAGTTGAACAAGTGTATTTGTTTTACTTCATGGAATTTGGGGTATAGACCATTGGCTGACACCTAAAAATTGTTTTACTTAATTATGCAAGAGGAAACTGTCATGAAATGACAATTATAGAAAATAGAATAGATTATAGAATATTGACATTTGTGGTAAAACAAACCATTATGGGGTCATAGTTTAAGCAGTGTTAAAAATAAAATTAGACCTAATATCTGCTATGTAAATATGTAGTTATAATAAAGCCTATTAAAGGGTTTAAATTTATTTATGAAGCATTCTCACAACTGGCATGTCTTGACTTTGATGTGTTACTCTCAGACGCCACAACTGTAGTTAATTACACACACACATATACAGAAATTCATCACTAATTATCTTACAAGTCAGTCTTATCTTCCACAATTTCCTTATCTGCATGCTATTGACTGGATGTTTTATGGAATACCTCTTCATTGTAAACATTTATTCCACAATGACATGCCATTATATTATAGACTTTCTTGACTAACCTCTGTAGACTTCTAAAAGCTGAACAAAAGAAGAATCAAATCCAGAACCAAAATCCGCTGATAAACATCTACTGATTCTTCTAGATGATCTATTAATTTTGGAGAATTATAAAAATAGATTTATTGTAGTAAAGTATTCTATGAAAGTGTTGATGTAATGATGATGTTAATTTTTGGAAGATTAAATTGAATTCACATGTGTATTTTGAAGTGAATGTATGGCTGGCTAATAAAGAAATTATTATCTACTTTGAATTTTATTAGAAACTTGAGGAGATTGTTAAACAAACCTTGAAAAAACGGGGCGTAAAGAAGGATGATCCTCTCTTCAAGGCATGCGCTTTGAGGCTTTATAACATAACAAAGAGTTTCGTTAAGGTCAGTGTTTATTTACTTGTATGTGTGTTACCACTGAACAGGTGCTAAGTTTAACTGAGCTGAACTAGTATGAGAGTATGCAATGAGTGCTGTGTGTAAAATTATGTTGCATGTCTGTCTATTCTATATTGATAAACATAACATATAAATTCGTGTTTGTTTATCTTGTACATAGGATTTGACATCATCTGTAGGTTTACGCCAGGAGATGGAACGAATTGCTGAAAGTAATGTAGAAATGGTGGGTACTTTACTAAATAAACATGATATGCTGGGGATGTGTGTGTGTGTGTGTGTGTACAGGTTTGGCTCTAAAATTGCATTAGTTTCATAACTTTCATAGTAGTGGGGGTTATTTATTTATATATATATATATATATATATATATATATATACATACAGTCTAACCTGCTCCTAACACCACCTGTCTGGAAGTGCCACCTGCTCTAAATGTCACTTTTCCAAAGTCCCGATGCAAATCCCATTCAAACTGACCTGTCTGGAACTGCCACCTGCCCGACGCTGCCAACTGCCAGTGTTTCGCAGTCCTAGGTCTATAATATTACTTGTCAAATAACCGCCAGTTGTGATAATATCGGCGCTGATTGTCATTGGCCGCACACCACCAACATATTGACCAATAATGGCTCTTCCCCAATGATTATGCCTCCGACAGCGTGCATGAAGTTTTGTGTTGACGGTGTTTTAACTATGTTATGTAAAGACAATTGATTCTTGATGAGCAAACTGACATTTAAGACAGTTAAAGAAATTATGTAATTAGCTCCATGTCGGACAATGGCTCACATAATGCTAAACAGACAAACCTAGAAAATCTGTGAAAAACAGAAAACTGCTAAAGTTGTAATTGCAATCTTTACAAAATATTTTGGATATAAATTGTCAGCAAATTTTCTAATTAATCACATTATACTTTTGATATGCCAAATTGCACGTTATTCCTGACATATTGTATATTATGATATTAAGAAACGACGACCTTCTGCGTGAATTGCAAGATGTTTCGCAAATCCCTCAAAATCTTAAACTCAGATCAAAAAGTGAAGGCTCTGGAGATGTATGATAAAAACTCCAATTCTGGCACTGTTGGAGAGGCATTTGGTGTGAGCAAAGACCAAATACAAAAACTTGTCAAGTGTAAGGCTGAGATATTGGAGGAATATAGTATATATCTATATACACTATGTGTTGTTTAGTCACTGGAAGTTCCACCTTTTAATAACTGCCTGGAGTTCAACCTGTCTGGAAGCTCCACCTGTCTATAAATGCCACTTTTAGTGAGTCCTCACAAGTGGCGTTAAGAGCAGGTTAGACTATATATATATATATATATATATATATATATAATTTATCTCATAATGGCCTTTTTCATAAAATCTTGTAAAAATCTTGGTGTTGGATATTTATAATATCCTTTAATTGTTGATGAATTGAAAATTTATGTTTATTTGAGTATTGTATTATTAATAAATTTCTTTCAGATTGTGGATTTTGAGAGGAAAAATAGACAACAATCAAAGAAATAATGTGTTGCTATCAGTCTATTTTCTGCCCAAATTTAGGAATGTTTTAAAGACAATTTAACATGAATTAGCTGTCAAGTTTATAATCACATGTTGGATACTTGCTAGTCAATAAATCTTTCTTGTTTGAACTGTGGTCATTTGTGTTTCATGACAAATCTTGTTTAACAATTTATTATAGTGGTATTTCATTTTGTGATATATTGTACGAGAAGTTATTTCACTGTATAGCTAGGGAAATCTTTCCTTATCAATAAACACAAACTCTTAATCCATTCTGTATAACAGAATCAAACTACACATTTTTCTTGCTAAAAACATGTGGTGACAATTTGGTTGAATGAAAAAATGCCCTAAATACTTCATGGTAACAGGACATCAACTGCTTGTCTGAAAGTAAAATCTAGAGAAATTACTGTTTATTCGTTAACGGTAAATGTTTCAATATGTCTGCTGGTGTGATATTTTTCCAAACATCATCTAAATCACTGGTACTGTTGTTTATGGCTGGAGTGTGATTGTAGGCATTATTAGCTTTTCAATTTTACTATCATAAATCTGTTGTGTATATTCACACCTTATATGCATGTGCATTTGATAGTGTTTACTTTCCAAACTGGTCATTTGACTTAAATTATTCTGTTCCCCGATGGAGGAAACCGCACACAGAAGAAGAAAGCTTCATAGCACACATGCACGCAGCAGGGGGATTTTCACTTATAAAATGATTAGGGAAAAGGATATGTACCTATCTGGATCATCCTTTGTAGTGCCTTACAATTAGTTTTGATAAAAGACACACACACACACTTGGCTGTTAATGGACCAGATTCCGGACAAGTCTGGGAGAAGTTGGTCTTGAATTTGTTGTGTGAAATGTTTGTGGCAGCTCTAAGGAAAGCTTACTGGTGTAACCTATTGTTAATTAGTATTGTCCCCCACTGGTATAGACATTATGGTGGTATGGAAATTTTGCCTGGGCGGTGGTGGGGGTAAATTAAAAGATATTTTGGTGATCTTGTAGAAGACTATATAACCTGGCTGTGGGAATTCCATAGTTTTAGCCATGAACTCACCAAGTTCATGTAATGAGTGAGTGGTGTTGTTAAGGAGTATGGTTTCAGGTTGAGTTGGGATTATAATTATATATAGGTTTCATCCATGCCTGATATACTTGAAGGGAGTGTATCTATTACTCCATGATGTCTGAGCCCAGATGATGTTATGGATCAGTTTTACCTCGTTCATTGTACTAGCATTTATTGCTAGCAACTGGAGTTATATTCCATCTTGTCTGGTGGACCTTACTAAACTAGGGTTATTAGTAATTATGAATGTGTGACCTTGACAGAGAACAAAAATTCACATTAATATCTACAACACATTTATCCAAATAAGGTTTGTAATAGGATATTAGAGAAATCCACCACTGTCGTTGTAACCTGATTATGATTAATGTTGCATATTTATCACAAAACACTAATTAGCTAACACATTTTTGTCATGAAGACACCTACTATACTCGGGTACAGTAGGCCTCAGTTATAACGAGGTTGTTGGAGGGGGGGGGGCACAGTTAATCATAAATCCAACCAGAATAACTAAATCAATTTCAACAATTCTAGATCTTATATTAGTATCAGACCCAAATAAAATAAATAACAATGGTGTAATTTCTTACAATGTAAGTGATCATCAAATGATCTACTGCACTCGAAAATTTTGAAAATCACCTGGTAGGCAGACTGATGCTGTGAAATCAAGATCATTGAAAGGTTATACCAAGGAGGCTTTTAATGTTATGTTGCAAGAAGTGGACTGGAGAAGAGGTGATGGAATGCGATACAGTGGTAGAAGCATGGAGTATTTTTAAATGTAAAGTTTTGTGTACAATTGACAAAATCTTACCCCTCAGGCAGATTCGCCTTAAACAAAATAATGTCCCCTGGATGACTGGCGAAATTTGATACCTCATTCATGACATGGATCATGTTTATTACAAATTCAAAAAGGCCAAAGACCACAGTTTGTACGATCGATATATTTTTCTTCGTAATCAAGTCCAAACCAAAAAAGTACAGGAAAAAACAGATTTTCTTTCTGATAAACTTCATGTGTACAAAAAACAACCTAAAAACCGTGGCAAACTTTAAAAAGTCTCGGCACGTCTTCACAAAATCACACTAAGCCAGGCTCAGTTGGACTTAATATTGAAAAGGAATTATGTTTTGAAAAATCAAGTGACCGAGCATTTCAATAAATTCTTCACAACCATTGCCTCAACACTAGTTAACCATTTGCCACCAGGTAAAATCTGAATCCAAGTAAGGCAACTGGGTTAGACCAGTTATCCCCCAGATTCATTAAAGATGGTGCCGATATCATTATGTCACCCCTAACACATATTCTAAATTTATCTTTGGTAACTGGTAAAATTCCTGATGATTTAAAATCTGCTGAGTGACTCCTATTTATAAAATAAATCCGGTAAAACTGAAGCCGGCAACTATCGTCCAGTCTCAATTCTTACCACCATTTCTAAATTATTTGAGAGGGTGGTCTACGATCAGCTAGACCAATACCTCCAGGACCATAAACTCCTATATGAGTATCATTCCGGTTTTCTATCCGCCTTTTCAACTGATACCTGTTTGGCACATCTTACTGATTATATAAAGCAGGAACAAGACAAAGGTAACTATGTAGGTATGGTACTTCTAGACCCACAAAAGGCCTTTGACACTGTTGATCATGGCATTCTAATCCAGAAACTAGAAGCTCTATGACTCGATGAATCAGCACTAAACTGGTTCCGATTCTATTTACATGAGCGACAACAACCAGTAGAAATCAGTGGCGTTACTTCTACTACTGCCACAGTTACATGTGGCGTTCCTCAAGGATCCATATTGGGTCCCATGTTGTTTCTCATCTATGTGAATGACATCCGATCAGCGGTCAAGTGCAAATTATTACTCTATGCCGATGACTCTGCACTTATAGTGCAAGGAAATAACACAAAGGAAATTCAGCAAGAACTTTCCAATGAACTAGAATCAATCAGGGAATGGCTGATTGATAATAAATTGTCTCTCCATCTTGGAAAGACCGAGTCAATTCTCTTTACATCAAAGAGGAAACTTTAAAAATACAACTCCATTCAAGTGCAATGCGCAGGCAATGTCTTGTCATGTCGGACGAAGGTCAAATACTTAGGCGTCGAACTTGACCAATCTCTTGCTGGAGACTGTATTACGGATAAAATTATTAGCAAATCAAATTCAAAACTAAAGTTTCTATATAGGCAGACGAGGGATGTCAATCTAGAAACAAAAAAAGATGCTAACTGCAGCATTAATCCAATGCCACTTTGACTATGCCAGCTCATCATGGTATTCTGGACTGACCAAGAATTACAAAGCTAGGCTACAATGTACCCAAAACTAAATTATTCGATATCTTTTGACAGCAACCCCTTGGACTCATATTGGAGCAAAGAGTTTAGATTGGTAAATATGTTGCCAAACAACTCAAACTAAATCAAGTGCACAATATTCTAAATGCACAGCCTCCGTTTCCTTAAATACTGCTTTCAAATTAACAACATCCCAACATAAATCCAGTACAATGTCTCTTCAGATACCTCAAGTTAAATCTTTTGGAAAAATACTTTTAATTATACAGGAATATTGGCTTGGAACGAATTACCAAATGAAATTAAGTGTTCAGCGAGCTAGTTTTTCTTCAAAAAAGATGTAAAACTATTTTTATTTGACATTCTTAATGGACAGGAAGCAAGTTCTTACATTCTTTTCTAACCTGGTCATATATTTTCAAGTTATATATATATATATATATATATATATAACTTGGTTTGTAACATCCATTAATCTAAATTAGTAATTATTAAAACAGGGAGTTAATCTTTTGAAGTTTGTCTAGTCCACCATCTGCCATATAGACTACAATAATATATCTGTGATTTTTCTCCTCAGGATCACAATGGAAATAAGTGTTTTTCACTTTCTTGTGCTATCCTGGCACTGTATCTATGTATTTTAGTGCTAGTATACATATATGTATTTACATTAGTGTATAAAATAAATCAAATCAAAAAAGATAAGGTGATATTTAGTATATTTCTATTCAAAGAAGACTGATTTAGTAAATAATACAGATTAAATTGGAAGTTCTATGTGGTAGTTCACAGAACACATTTCCCGTGTACAAGCGGATTGCGGTATTTGTAGCGAATATTTACGTATAGGCAGTGGTTTTCCCATCGTGTTTCTTCAATACACATATTTGGCCATTTATAATAATATCGAAAATGGACATCGCAGTTGTAATACTATCATTTTATCAGGACAATTCAGAGATATCTTCAACGATTTGTTTTATTTGTGGTCATTTTCTGTTTAGAACGTTCGCCATCGTCTAGCAGCAGACTCACGGCGGCGCATGTGCACGTCAGTGGTAATGCGCCGGCATAGATGGCATTATTCTAATAAACAGAGGGGTGTGCTATTTGGATCGAACATATTCATCAAATTGGAGACATATTGTGTTACACAAAAGTATTGATGGATAGAGCAATAATCCGGCATTGATATATTGCATTTGGGTATTATTTCTCGTGAATTAACCTGGACCATGAGTTGATTTTAAAATGTAAATAAACCCCATCTATCGCCATTTCAATTTTCAAGCGATAACCGATACTAGCGGACTTCGCTAAAGACATATTTACTCTAATTTTTTCACTTTGTTGGCAATAACAACATTTAATAATGGAACAACAAGAAACTAATCTATCAGTAGAAGTATTTTTCTATCTGGATTCCAGTTGTATTACGCAGTAGATCGTTCTTCAAACGGAGATATTCAGAACAAGAAACCGGCCTACATTGAAAACCATGAAGCTCTGCCTCTGCTGCTCTGGACTGTACACGGCGGTGACTCGAAGTGTAAAAACCCGGGGAAATTAGTTGGCAAGGTCTATTAACAAACAGAATCAAACTTATTTAGTGGGTGGAGTCATACAATAAATGAGGGTTGCGATTGGGCTGTTTGTTTGGCTGATTGAGCCAATGTAGTGTATAATTAAATTTGTGATCAATAAATATATTTGTGTGTAAGTTGTGGCCGTTGGGTATGTTTTACGTGCGAATTACACATTGTTAAAACGCATTCAAATTATTTCATGTTATAGCGGACCAGGTTATAACATGGGCTTACTGTACTTGCCTTTTTTGATGCCAGATTAAATTTGTATCTTTATTCTACCGTAGTATATTTAAAAATAGCACTAAATGTAAAAGTGGACAGACAAAGACAATGCACTTTCTTTTGATATAAGAACCCTAAATAACTAAATCCAGTATTTCACATTAACATATAAAGCAATGGGGGCATATATACTTCTGTTAACAATACAAATTTAATTAAAATGTTTCCTCTATTTAACACAGTATATTTGATACATGTACATGAAAGAGTAACTCCTCAACGATTATCATTTAGGGCCTTAATTGATGTATGTATACACGTTATTTATATATAAACAACTTGACAAGCACATGATGTGTTGGAAATAGACTCATGTTATAAGAGTGATCTAATTACCACCTCCGGCAATATTACTTCAAGAAATGTACCATGGAACTTTTTTTGTGATAGGAGTGCAAGTGTAGAGATGGGAAATTCTTCTTTGACCCAAAGAAGAGTTTCCCAGCTCTTCAAAGGCTTTGAGATTTGTGAAAACAGTATATGTCAAATGGTAAAAACATTTACTGCGCTGGTCCTACTTTCTTTCTCAATCCATTGTCAATAAATTTTATAACAAATTACATAAAACTGTCTTTATAATTGTTTATAAAGGTAAGTTGTTATACCTGTACATGATAAATAGATAGGTACGTGACTATGTAGTATAACTTGAAAAAAATCTTGTATTAAACTTGAGAGAATGCTGGCCAGTTTATATTTGAAGGAAACATACCTTTCTGAAATCCTGCAGATTAACAGCTTTCAGAATATTATGTTTGACATACAGGATGATGATGATTGATGTTTTACGGCCAGATGTATGTACATGGTAGGCTAAATGGCCCGAGCGACCTCCAATGGTAATGAAGCGAAGTCAAAGATGAAACACCCTTCAGATATGCACACACCGAGATTCGAAGATGGGTGGTAGTGATCTGTGATCACGCTACCGTTAGACCATATATGATAAACAGACATGATGAATATATGATGGAAAGTTTGTAATGAATTGTGTTATGGCTGCGTTATAATAATTGTATATGTATATATCCAAATAAATACAAATGAATGGGCCATGGCATGACCCGTGATTGTTGTGTGTGATAATTAATGAGAAATTGACTTGATTAAAATATGTTTATGCATATACCTCCCTATATATATATATATATATATATAGTTGTTGTCATTTAAAAAACGTTCAATTATTATTATTAACACTGCTTTGTTTTTTTCAATATCATGTGTCCACAATTAAAGTGTTAATTAACAAGAGAGTAGGTGCTCATGTAACATATAGTACTAGCATTGGCAATTCATTTCAAGCATGCGGTACACGTGTACACAATCACATGTGTACAACCAGAAAGCTTTTATTTGATTATCTGAGTAGTGCACCCGTCCCCTAGTATGCACTACGTGTTCAAAATCAAAAATGGCGAGTCAAGACTAACACCTCTATATATAAGTGTGTGTGTGTGTGTGTGTGTGTACTTCATAATATTTCGAAGTAATATTTCAATCCCCTTTTCGAGTGTCTCAGTCACAAATTGGTGGTTATACGCACGTATGTTGCCAGTTTATGTGTCCTACACCGTTATACGTCCCATTAAAAACAATCCGTATGCCATAGTTAGGATTCAGTATCAATATGTAATTATAGTTTAGTAAGGGAATATATCATATCTGGATTGTCGAGAAGATTAAACTCATTATTAACAGACCTTGATAATTATTATATATAATAATTAACAATACCTTCATTTTCTCTGAGTCAAAATTAAAATTTCAAACGTTTCATGGTTAAGTCGATATATAACACAGTCGAAAACATAAAAAGTAGATCGGATGAGTATGACTGGAACAATTTGTCCAATCTGTCTTCAATTGAAGGATATTCCCATTTCATTAAAATATTGGCTGACATTATTGATGAATGCGCACCGGAAAAAGAAATACTTATTAGAAAAAGAATATTATCAGAGAAGATCGAGAGGATGACAACTGGTTTAATGAAATCATCCAGAATAAGAGATGTATTACACAAGAAAGCTCTAAAGAATAACACAACTGTAACATATTGGACCAAATGTATTGACTATAGAAATCAGTTTAATCGAATTAAGAGAATAGCAAAAGAATCATATTATAAACAATTACAGGAATAAAATATACGGAAAACTCTGGGAGTCATTATAATTAACACTCTGACGGATAAACAAACTCGGGATAAAACGGGAATAACAAAATTTGTCCTGATAAGATTCTGATCGAATGGTTTCTGCGAGTATATACTTTACAAACGTAGGTAAAATCTTAGCTGAGAGTATCCCTGGTTGTAAAAAGCATCGCACAGAATATATGAATACCAACACAATGTTTGTTTAATTTACTTAACACCAACAAGCTCAGAAGATATTTTAAATACATTACTAGTACGAAAGGTAAAAGGAGTAGTGGACATATTAACTATTTGTGTGCGTTCCATTTACAGTGATAATTAACAAATCTTTGGAGACAGCTATAGGAGAAGTACCAATTATAAACAGTCTGAAATTAGTTAAGGTTCTACCCGTACATGGACGAGTCCAAAAATTCAGACGAATTTAATAATTATAGAGCATGCAGAGTCATTTACTGCAATGTAGATCAGAATATTAGAAAAGGTGATTCGTAAAAGATTATATCAATTTATACTTTTGAACGAGGTTTTCTACAAAAGTCAATATATGGATTTCGACCAAAGCATAGTACGAATAATGCTATTACTGAACTCAGCAATGATATTATTAAATATTAGGAAAGTAAACAACTTCTCCATGCAGGGCTTTTGATACGATAGCTAGATCCTATATGACATTATTAGCAAAACTGGCTCGCTATATGGTGTCAGGCGAGTAGCCCTGGAGTTGTTCAGAAGCTATCCAGGTACTAGGATCCCTTATATTCATTATTTACACAACTGATTTGCCTGGAAATATGAAAATTGTTAAGTCAATTTTATTTGCCGACGACGCGAGGATATTTATTTCAATCATCGAATAATACCGAAACGTTATACAAATCCATGAAGGAAGTACTAAAAATATTGGAAGATTTGTTTAAGGCAAACAAATTGTCAGTGAATGATAATAAAACGATCGTAGGCCTACTATATATCACTTAGAAACAATAAATATGGAACTAAATCACAAAAAGCTTAAAGTACTGATCAATGGAGAAGAGATAGTTTTGATCTCTGAAACTAAATTCCTAAGTGTTAGATAATTGATGAACACCTAGAATATAAAGAATTAAGATATCGATTTGTGTAAACGATAAATTTCAATTGGTAATATATGTTCTAAAAGGTCTGAAAAATACATTGTCTACTTCAGTATTAGTTAACGACCATATACTATAGCATAACACAGCCTTATCTATCTTACGGAATAATGTTTTGGGGTTCAACATGTAAACGACATCTGCATAGGATTGAAGTTTTACAACAAACAAAGCCACTCGAAGTCTACACAAGACTATAGGTACAATGAACACACAATCCCATTATTTCACTTGAGCTAAATATTGACTAACAATTTATACAAATTTCAACTGCTGACGTTCATGTACAATTACTACCAACATAATTTGACATCGCCTCTATGATCAGTATTTAGCAGGAACTGTACATGAGATCCATGGACATATTATACTAGACATCGCAATGATCCCCCCGTCGTAGCACATAGTATACGCGTTTAATGATGATTGATGTTTTACGGCCACTTTTGTGCACATGGTAGGCTAAATGGGCCGAGCGACCTCCAAAGGCAATGAAGCGAAGTCAAGGATGAAACACCCTCCAGATATTCCGACGCCGAGATTCGAACTGAGGTGGTAGTGATCTTTGCTCCAACGCGCTAGCAACTAGATCAAGGGGGGCTATACACACTTAATGACAAAAAGCTCTATTTGTCAATGATCTGAGTTATGGAGTGCACTTCCATCAAACATAAAACAAAGGAAACGTGTTTCATCATTTAAGCAACAATTAAAGAACATGTATATGAATGCTTGTGCAAATTCCATAAAGGTTTATTTCTTGAACGGTTGGTCCGAATGGAGCAGACACTTTTTGAATCATTCCCGGGTCTTCGGATTTTACTGTTATATTGTATGTATTGTAGCATACACATTGTTATTAAGTAGATCTATATATAATCCAATCATCGCTCGTCATGGTTAAGCATAACCGGGGTTGGGTTGTAGATATGGATAAAAGTTAAATAGGGTATCAGCATGAGCTAAAAATACTATTATTTTAATGTAGTTGATTGCTTAGTGAGATGAAACTATATAATTGTTGAATTAAATGTTGGCAGGAGTGGAATATTAGGCTAACACTGATCTCAGTAACTATATATTTTAGATTTACCATTATTGACGTACAGTATATTAACAAATACTGGAATTATATATATATATATATATATATATATATATATATATATATATGAACTTGTTAATTGTATATATTTCGAAATACACATATTTACTTACAGTTTTTAAATAGATTAATAACTTGATTTTGGTACACAAGCAGTCAGTGTATGTATAAAATCTTTGAGGGAGACAAGTAGAATACGTAACAAATAGTCAGAATGAATATCTAGTTAAACGAATTGGAAAGGCATGTTGGAAAGGTTTTATTGGGACACATGACAGCATGGGGCACATGTACGCGCTAATTTTGTGACATGTTTTCTTGAATCGTTTAGTTGGGTTTATTTTTGGAAACTCATTATCTAATAAAGATTTAATGGGTGAGTTGAAAGGTATCTCTTTTATGTGGTACACTCTGTACAACAACGTCTTGCTAATTGACCCAGTATAATTATTTGAAAATTTTACAATGGGGTATAATCTTGGTTGAGAATAGGTTCTTGCATCCGTCTTTCTGTAAAGGAAGAAGTTACATAAAAAGATTAAGAAACGAATTTCAAGAACATTTCCATACTCAATACAATTTTTTTTTAATTACTGAATTAACTTCATAATAATCATTTAATATAGCCACCTGTCAGTATACCTTGATATCATCAATAACCTTTTGTCTGAGACAAAGGAAACCATGCAGGCTATATAGCTTTGATCCATGGAGACACTATATTAATAACAACATATTCCACTCTGAATACTCGATCTTTCTTGAATTATTAATGGGGTTTTCCTCCGGTTATCAAGATAGTTTCTGAACCAGTGTAGACTTTTTCCCTTATATACCACACGTTATCAAACAGTATAGATCTTGCATTGTGCTGTCAAATGCTTTCGCGCAATCTAAATAAATTATATATAAGCTTAATTGGATTTTGGTGGTTTTGGTTTGTCCAGTCATTGCCCCCACACACACGCGCGCGCGCACACACACGCACGCACGCACACATCCAACTCGTAAGGGTAATTTGTCACAAGATGTGCCTCTCGACGTGTGACATTGTTTTCCTAGTAACGGATGTGGTTGCCATATAAACCACATACGAGCCCTGTGGTATCTTCTTCTTTCTAATAAGTACAAAATCCAGACTTGGATATTGCGTACTGGTGCACTAGTAAAAGTGCATGGTACTTGGTAGTGTGACTATACAAATATAAGTTGTGCAGTGTGCGATGTATCATTTGGTACCTATATTACGTATTCAACAAGATCCTGATTTACCACGGTTACACAAAGGCATTCTGATAGCAAACTGGCTATAGAGCATTGCACTAATCGGTGTTCATGGCAGACACGGGGTCAATTCCATTTTGTCAATTCCAATTCGATTCGATTTGGTCAATTCCAATTCCACATCAAATTTATCAATTCCAATTCAATTCCAAATTTATCAATTCCAATTCCGTTTTTTCCGACTCTCTTTTTGCCTAATACTTTTTACCACGAGTAGGTACGCCAAGTACCTACTCGGAATACCTACTCCGATTAGTTTATATTCCATGTAGGATTGTCATGGAAGAAATATTTCTGAATTAAAAAATTAAATGGTAAATTAATTTGTGAATTTAATATTTCGGCCCGTTCTAAACATTGAACGGGGGTAAATTCCTAAATAGCAATATCTCTATATAGATTACAGGCATGCTATGTGGTGGTGTCACCGTGTTGTGGGTGGAGCTCATGGTATCCAGACAATTTTAATTGGTTAAATACTAAAGTTCTGGATCAAGTGTGCTCGGGTGGCCTAGCAGCTAAGCACTCAGCACTTGGTGCCAAGGGTCACGGGTTCGACCCAGCAAGAGGTCGAAACTTTCCAAGAGATTAATTTCTCGGCTCACAACTTCGTGGGTGGGTGAGCACGTTAATTGGCGCTGCCGTCTCCACTGAATTATTAAACATAAAGGGGACGTTAAAGACCCCCTGAGGACGTAAAACACTCTGGCAGTGACCACTCTCAGGGTATTTCGACTCCATCTTTCCGTACTACACACCTGTGAATGGTGGGGGAGCGACAGCCTGGGGATTCTCCCCGAAAAACAACCACTCAATCAAGTTTTGGCTAATTATGGTTCCAGTAACACCACATGTTAAACGTTGTAAAAATGATAAATTCATTTGTGCATTTAATTTTGCAGGAAACTTCAATTCCAATTCAAAATTTCTCAATTATAATTGATCATCAATTCCGGAATTGAATTGACCCCAGGGTACTGCTGGACTTTAAACTATCCTGACGTGTTAGCTTTAATAGTAGCCGGTTATCACGTTCAGTACTTATATCCGTTGATGAACGTTTCAAGCTTTTTTAATATGTATCATCGCCAAAATGTGTCATTTTATAGAATATTTGCCAGTCGCATTGTATGTTTGGCGTAAAGTTATCAGAATATATATATATATATATATATATATATATATATATATATATTCTCCTTCATGTATGGGTGAGTTTACAGACTCACGTTGGTGTATAAGATCCCGAAGGGAATAGCCAGGCTGGAATATAACCAATTCTTTTCGCCGACTGACATATCAAACACCAGAGGGCATAGCTTCAAGCTAGGGAAGCGCCGCCCAAGATCAAGTTTGAGGTAAAATGTATTCAGTCAGAGAGTGACAAACGATTGAAACGGGTTACCAGCGTAGTAGACAGTTCCACAGAAATATCTTGCATAGAAAACAAGACTTGACCGGAGTTTTTAACAGGCTGTCCCATCACTACTCCGTACATCTAGTAATGGTATCCAAGTATCAGGGTATTTAAATATTTTCACTTGGCGCCTCTCGCGTTTTAAATCACGCAGGAGATCCGGTGACGTCATTCCAATTGTGTTCAGTTCGAGGTTCGATGGGAAACTCCCATACTAAGTAGGTTGTGTACGAAGAAATTTTGTTAGCTTATTGTCACGGTAGATGGATGACTGTTAGGTATTTCTAGAGCCGAGTGGATTAGGAAGATGCAAGTTAGCCTTTGTCTTTGTTAACAGAACATTGTCGTTTTGCACGAAACTAGCGGTATTGGACAAATTGTTTATAATATAACATACTACATAGGCTTTACTTTGCCTTTAGTCTGTGATTTGTCAGTTTTGAGTTCGGGGTTGTTTAACTAAACTAGACACCTATTAAGTATTATTCATATTTTTGATTGACTCGGTCCTTGTTCTCGGCTATTGCCAGACAACGATGGTTCGTTAGCATGAAAGTATCAACCATATGACACCGTCAAAGACAAAAGGGATGATTAACTCGAGTGTAAATTTCTTTGTTTTGAGAACAGTTGGAGTGTCTTCGATTAATTATGTTCACATCAAAATACCAGGAAACTGTTGACTTCGTGCGGAGATTCAAATTATTTTGACAAATCAAGATTTGTTTTTAGACGAAGTAGCCATAGCTATAAACCTCTTGAGTTCATTCTGTGCGTTAGTTGTCTAGTTCTCTCGTTTTACAAATAGACTAAGTCTAGATCTAGAACTTGATTCAAGACAGGAAATATATCAACAAATTGATGTTTTGTAAATGTATATGAAACATCATTTAGAAATTGGTCTTTCGTACAAATCGAAAACGAAGTGCAGCATATACTAAAGGACAAGCAGTTTTTGAATAATTTATGTGCACGATGGAACAACAAATTGAAAAGAATTACGGTCTAGATTCAGTATAATATATAAGATGTGTAGCTTCTAACTTAGATGTGTCTATCTATTCTACTTCACAGAAATAAATGATTTAAAATTCTTATGTTTACACACATAAAATGTTAGATAATCTGTTCTTCTTTTCCAAAATAGTAGACTACAGAATTCTGTAGTTGGGCATTGATTTTTTTCTCAAAATAAAATGTTTCAAAGGGACCTAGTATATTCAGCCTTTTCAGTAGGGTATAGACTAAATGATCCTTTACAAAAAGTAGGCTGCAACTCACCTGTGGTGGCCTGTAAAAATTACCTAGAGCGATGGGGGGGTAGTGAAGGGCTAGCCATGGGGTAGTAATAGTCACACTAAGACAGTAGTGGCCCTTCTCCATGGGAGGGATGGGCGTTAGGCGCTCTCCCCTGAAAAAGTTGGGGGGAATGGAATATTTGGTGCATTCTAAGCCACATTTTCATCTAAACCAGAGTAGCCGACTGATTTTCTGCTGATAAAATAGGCAATGAGGGACTTTAAAATAGATGACGTATAGTGTTGGATGTCGGCTGCTATTGAAAAGGCTGAGAGTATGTTGTTTATTTCAGGTTACGACAGAGTGGCAGTAGTAGACTAAGTTACACCCAGTCAGTAATGGTATCGGTATAAACCATGAATGATGGATTCCGATACTTTATTTAAGATGGCCTCATTTTGGTGGTCATTACTGCTGTACATGTTTCTTATTGGTGAGTATTTTCTGTGATATTTCAGTCGTAGTCATATTTCTCAGATGTGACTGGCAATAACGCTAAAGAGATAACTCATTCGCTACAGCATTTGTTATCTATCATTAATTATCCACAGCAGAAATGGATTTTTGTTATTAAGTTTATATATTATTGGACTTGTGGCTGAACCTTTTTTTTCTATGGAGCAGTCATATCAAGCTGGAAACCTGCTCTAAGGTACATAATGGGCTTGTTCCAAGGCTAAGGCCTCTATCCTAAGACATATCTGTCTTTTATGATACTGAACAAATGATAGAAACAGCAAAAATACAGTGCTGTACTAACTATTTAATGCATCAATTAACATTCAGTTATTAAAGTATTGATGTGATACCAGTCCCAATTAATATTAAAAGTATTGAAATTTATGCTTTTCTGTGGAATTACACACCTTATATGAATATGACACCAGATTTATCAATGTGTAATTAATTAGCTTGATCATGAAAATTATTAGCTTAATTAATTAAAAATATTAAAGGATACCTTTTGGGGATCATTGTGATAGTAATATTAATAGAAGATTTATAAGTAGCCATAGATGAAATAATGTAAATAATAGTTGAACTATTAATATGAATATAATTTCAGGTGTTCAAGTGGATTTAACATATGAAGTTGATATTAAAGATGGTAAGCCTTCTATTAATGACTGCGGTTTTTATTACATGTCACTTAATGGTATAGATAATTAATCTATGAATACATCAATCAGAGTTGGGGTGATTACAGGACTTATGATTATGTGACAATATACTAATTAAACTTACCTAAATAACGAAGTCAATTTATATTACCCAAATATGAGATTATTAAAGGAACTATAATTAAGATTATACAGCTTGTGAATGATTAAAAATCGTATGGAGCATTATATATATATATATATATATATTTATCAGATGTACACTAAACATATTTTAATAATTAAGATGTCTAAGTCCCCCCCCTCTTATCTCAAATATGTGAACACAATAGGAATTGTTTGAATATTTGGGAAATGATATGTGTTTAATTCTGTGTCACAGCATGTATGGTGTGACCACAGGCACTTAAATCTATGTAACAAATAGGATAATTAGTATATATATATATATATATATATATATCTACATACATACTAGTACAGTTTGGCTTTGCTATAAAGTGGTGTTTGTGGTTTATAGGATGTGAATCATGTTATAAGTGGACCATGGAAATAACCAACCTGTGTACATTAATGGTGATAGGAGGTTGACGTGATATATAACTTTGTTGGCCTGTTTACCCAGCTATTAACTCCAGTTGAGAATATCAGAATAGCCAGATCACATGATTTCAGAAAGTCAATCAATTGTTTGTTGTATTTTTGTGCAGATAACCTAAAACTATAATTTTAATCCAATTAGAAAGATGAATTATGGTATTAGTCATCTTGACTAACTAGATGTTGTTTCTCATTTATTTATAGACTGGATATCCTATCTGAGACAGCTATTATATTGATCTTTAAATGATAATTATGATAGTAATTAGTAACTCTAACATGTCATTATGATAGTAATTAGTAAACTCTAACATATCATTAATACAAGACAATAATCTGGCTTGTGATCCACCTTTCTGTGTGCTTGTAATCACCTCCAATTTCTCCAAAAGAGTAAAACTTTTTGCATCTTGCTTGAGATGTGTTTTATGTGGAAATATTTCACTGCACGCAATTATTAAAACAAAAATGATAGCTGTAAACTGAAATTCAAATAATGAGAATTATTTTATTGGCCGAATCACGTGTGATGGACAGTGATGATTGCTATATGAACAAGTGCAACCATCCACATCATTGCTTTTTATTCAGTTAAACTCCAATTAAAAGTTCAGTTTGCTGGCATAGATCAACTACTTGACAAACTACTGTATATACTCGCGTATAAGACACACTATTCACTCCGAAATCAATGCCAAAATCATACTAAAAGGGAAAGTAGTATTTGGCATAATTTAGGGGGAAATAGAATAATATTGTTTTTTAATATTAATAATGAATATATGAACAATAAACAAATTAATTAGGTGTATTTTCTCTGTTGTCTTTTGGGGCTTTGAATCAATATTGCTGATTTTAGTGCGTCTTATACACAGGTTCGAATCCATGGGTTTATTGGTCCTAAAAGCAGGTGTGTCTTATACACGAGTATATACAGTAGGCATTTAGTGACCTTTGTTATTCTTTTGGGTTATAATAAATGCAAAGTGTTAAAACTATCCTTTAGTTTTTGTGAATGTTAAAGTCTATGATGTGGGAGTATTTTCAGGTGACTTACTTTATAAAATCTCTAAAAATTTAATATCTTTGGTCAAAATAATTAGAAGCCCAAATCCCTCCATGTTATATTCACTTTTGTGGTATACTTGACCATACTATAACAGGATTAGTTTGTAATAGAGTTGAATCTCACCATGGGTAGGAATAGCAATAAAATCATATAATATTTCTTTCTAAAGTATTAACATAATATTGATGTTATGGCATGATATAATGTTGTAAATAATTGAATAACTTGTGTAATCTTGAAAAGAATCACTGATTGCAATGTGATTGGTTGTGATTATGTTGCATCTGGAAATGACAATTATGGTTGCCTGAGATAACATAATCATTTATGATCAATTACGATTAGTCCATGCCTGGCATCAATTTATTCAACTGTCTGGCATTTCAAATATATAAACTGTTCAGTGACATTTCGTTTACCTAAAATTGTTTGAGCCTTTTGCTCCTGGGTGAAATTTTTGGGGTTTCTATATCCTAGCCTGATCAACATTTTGTTTATTAGCAATTTTTACAGTTTTGTTCAGAAACTTTAATATTTAAATGTTAGATTACTATAGATGGATGTCCTGACCAGGTATTATTGATGTGCACATACAAACCACTTTTTCTCTGATATTGATTTACAATATTCACTCAAGCCGGTTGTTTTAGCTGGAGCCGGGTTTATTTTTGATTTGATTTTTGCTCTGCGCAAATTAACACCTAGCTTTTTTCTGAGGGAGAAAATTCAACTTGAATTTAAACAAGAAATTGTTCTGAAAATATGTAAGATAGTTACTAAGTGTGCCTTCTTTTCTTTATTTAGTATGTGCTGCTGTCAAGCCTATGCACTTGAACATGGGAGTTGGCACAATTGTAAGCAGCAAGAAATATCCATTGCCTGAAAACACGACGGGTTGTCGTATGTGGTACATTCAAGGAAATCCAAGAGAAGTTGTTACCATAAGGTAAGTAAACAGAATACCACATTCAGCATACAGTGACAGACAGTATGGCTATTTTTATAGTCAATCTGTTTAAGCGTACACCCAATTCATTTAGCTGAATTCATGACTGTTGGCTTCTCAGATAGTGTATACTGTTGATGTTTCCTACGAAGCAATTCTTGTTAGCATTCTGCATACTACATCAAGAATTCCAGTGACTCCATAGGACTTGAGTCTTTGTATAAGTGCTGATTTAATTTTTCATTAAAATTCATTGAAAACAAATTACGTTGGACACTGAGAACCTAGCAATTCCGTCAGAACCGGGATTTATTTTTGTTGCAGGATACTCTCAAAATACCTTTGTACTGTAATAATCATGTAGCATCAACTAGTTTATTATAAATGAACAATAATTAGGCTTGCTCTATCAGTGATCATGTTCTGATCATTTATATATATGGTATATCCGTCCATGTGTTGGTTACAATGTAGGGCTATAACGATGTTCTTTGGTGTTTCAGTTTTGATGATCTTGACCTTCCCACGTTGGATCCATCAAAGTGTACCGGTGGACAGGTATTAATTGGTCCAGAACCAGTCAAAACTCTTTGCGGCAGTCTACATTACATGAATCTAACTGAACGAGCTTACATATCACATAGAAATCACATGTGGATAAAATACATACACCTCAGTGATCAAGTGGGTCGAGGCTTCAAGTTAACATACATCAGAGGTATGTGTAACTGGAACATCCTTCCATAATAGATTAGTACATATAGAGTGAAGTGGTAGTGTAATTCGTATGACATATAACAAGGTACAATTTTTTTTAACATCGTTGGTTAATGTGGAAATATTAACACAAATTGTGTTCGGTCAGTGATTAATGGATGCTGTGAATCATTTAACAGATTTGCTGGTGTTTTTGTGTGTGTTTTGTTTAATTAGTCTATTTTGTACATATTCTCTCATTTTAATGCCAGGTTCAGCTACTGATGAGTCCTGCCCATTTTCCTATCATAAATGTGTTACTGGTGTCTGTATATTGGAGAAGTGGCTGTGTAATGGAGCTAATGAGTGCACTGATGGCAGTGATGAAGTTAATTGTACAAATGGTAAATGTCATCGGATGATTAGTGTCAAGAAACGAGTTCAACCAATCGTAGCCATTTATAAAAAATCATAATTTCCGATTTTGGTCTATCCTAAATAAATTATTATACAGTACAGTACGCTTTATGATATCAATTAGAATATGTATACAGGACTTTATGCATACGCACCCACATTTTAACAGATTAACACTTCTAAACCCGTTTTGTAAAATTTCGTTTGTGTGGTTTTTAGACTCTAGGTGCATCATGGCAGTTAAATTTTTAAAACGACTATTATACCAATCATTTCTAGTATTGTTCTTATTATGTTTTTCAGAGATTGCCCCACCTTCCACAATGGCTCCTTTTGATTGTGGGGATGGCTTCTTTAGGTGTGCCGATGTCTGGCATGAGGAAGTACGCTGTTTCCCAAAGTCTTATCTCTGCGATGGTAAACCAGATTGTATTGATGGCAGAGATGAGCAGAACTGTGGTAAATACATTTATCAGTTGTTAAATAACTATCTGTCTGTCTGTTTGTTTGTTTTTAATGTGGATGCTATTTTTGGTTGTTATCGCTTTTGTTGTAGAGAAATACCAGTACTGAGTTACTGGCCATTCTTGAACATTATTGATTAGCAAATGTTAGATGTATTATCTTAAACCAATAATACACAGTGTTAATTCTCTTGTTATTAAGAACATTTTGTTAATGATTTAGACATTGGTTAACTCTGACATCGGGTCAAATCCATTTTGTCAATTCCAATTCCACGTCATATTTATCAATTCAATTTTTTACCTACTCTTTTTTTACTTACTACTTTTTACCATAAGTCGGTAGTCCGAATACCTACTCCGATTAGTTTATATTCCAAGTAGAAATAATTCTGAATTAAAAAATAAAATGGTAAATTAATTTGTGGAAAAAACATTTTGTAGCAAATTGCAATTCCAAATTTATTAATTGCAGTTCCTTTTTTTTTTTAAATAAGCAGTTCCATTTATAATTCAGGAATTGAGTTGACCCCATGTCTGGGTTAACTGCTAATAAACTTTATTTACATTCTAAAAAATATCATTTTCTTAGCTGTGTTAACAGCCACTACATAACTGTTGTAGACGTTAGTACAACCTATTGACTGTTTGATGGTGAATACTGATCCAGATAAATTACTTTCAAATCTAGGGTGTGAACATTATCTGGATGGACCATTTGGAGTTATAACATCGCCTCGTTATCCAAATAGTTATCCACCAAACATTGACTGCAGGTGGATAATCCATGTTGATTCTGGATCGCAAATCCAGCTGCGTTTCTCCGACTTCACCTTGGATGGATTGGGTGGAGACTACGTTGAGATCAGAGACCACAGCTACGATGGCCCACTCATTGCAAAATTTGATTGGATGAACCCTCCATTGAAACTCGTCCAGTCATATTCCAACATTGTTGCACTGCTATTTCATACTGATGATACTGGTGTGGAAATGGGGTTTAATGTCACTTATCAACAGAAAGGTAAGGCTAATAACATTCTGATATGAAGTGCAATGTTTCTTGTTGTAATTTATTCCATTTTGTTTCACTTAGTGGTAACCTTTTTTCTGGAATCATCCCGTTGAGAGCATGAATATGATAATTGTTCCACTTTCTTGTGGTTTCAGCTTTAGAACTTTAGAGTGTATGATCTGTAATAATTTTTTCTTTGTATATTATGTGTACAATTGTCAAAATTATGATTTGTTTACATTGTACCTTGTCCATACTGAAATTGTCAAAATTAGAATGTTGTCTAAACTGGCAAAGCTCTCATATATTTAGAATGCCAGCAGACATTTACAAAAATTCAAAACAGTTTGCATAGAGAAAACCTGTTATGCCATATTCAACTTTTTTCCTTTTTTTAGTTTTGATGTTAGCTAATTAATAAATCACAGACTTCAGTTAATCTTTAACTCTTGCTTTGTTCAATCTTCTGTATAAATGGTGTAAAGGGTGTTAAATGGCCAATGATTTCAACATCCACCTCCATTCATCATGGATTGAACTTGTTCTTGAGTGACTTTTGTCATTATGTGTCCATATTTTTTCACACTATTCAATACTTGAATCAGTCAGAATATTACAGTCTACATCCCATCTCATTGGGTCACTAGAATTCTAGCCAATGAGTTGATCAAAATTGATCAAATGGCTTCATTTGTTCTTCGGTTTTTACTTCAGTGTTAGTTGCCTAGAGTTTTTCAGCCTGTCTTATTTGAGATGTTTGTAATCACTCGATAATGACGAAAACAAAATTTCCTTGACAAAATTTCCATAAATACCAAGGAACATGTCACTGATATTCTTTTTTTCCAGTTCTATGAAATATCTGCGTATTTAATCATTGAAATATGTTTTAACCATTAATAAACGATACAACAGAACAGCCGACTCGCTGTTGGCAATATGATTTGTCTGTTCAATATAGTATTAACAAAATTAAAGTGTAACTTATTTTGATCTGAAACGCTAAATTCCTTGATTCATATGAATCACATAACTTCTGCCTGTCCCGAAAGACCACTTGTGTTAAACTACCAACTGAATAATGGGGTAGTCTCTTAAGACAGGTTTCACTGCAATTGAGATTCGCTCTTTTATTATAAATGTATGGGTCAGAATAACAAAGTTATTATGGTAAAAAATTATAAAACCATTTAAATATCTGTTTGTTTTATTGAGGGTCCGCAAATACCATACACATTACGTTATTTCTGGTATATGTGTTTCTTAACAGATCTTCACGTAATTCATGTGTTTCACTTATTACGTGTATTCTGTTGGTTGCTATCTATTTGTTTATCTTTGTTTACAGGTGTTTGTTTTATTGGCCAGGCTGAGTGTGGGTTTGGGGAGAAAGACTGTTACGATCAAACGGTTGAACGATGCAACAGTGTCTGGAATTGTCCACTTCACGGTGGTGATGAACGAGGCTGCGGTATGTTACATGTCATCATTAGGCAAAGGGATGGGATGAGTTTAAAAACAGCTTTATTATTTATTAATAAACATCAGCGATAACTTGATGACACTCCTGTAATTGGATTTGACATCAGTTGAATATATTTTTCAATAAACATAAGTTCTTTACTTGATTTGATTGATTGGTTGATTTTTATTTATTTATATCTTTTTTGTGCATTCCCGACGCCATAGCATTGTCGGGTTTGCACAACATAATTAACATGCTTTCATTTACATAGAATACAAGTTATGTACGTACCTGTATAAAATTAATAATTGTACAGTTTGTGTTGATATAAATTTACAAGTTCTTTATTTGGTTTGAATTGATAAGTTTTACTATGTGCAGGTATTTAACTCAAATGCCTTAGAATTTTGCGTATACAACTTGATGGAACCTTTTCACCAACAGGTCATTGCAGTAAAGATAGGTTTTCGTGTGGCTCAGGAACGCAGTGTTACAGGGAGGAAGATCGCTGTAATGGCATTGTACACTGTTCTAACAAAGCAGATGAAAAAGGATGTTGTAAGTAATGACACTTGCGCATCATCTGAATAATGGTACACTTAGTTATTGATTAATAGACCAGTTCAGAGAGATGGTGTCTGCGATATCCAAACAAAGTTAGGTATGATAAGAAATTAGTGTATACGGATTCTGGAGATACAAAATTATGTATTACTACTTCCTAATATGGACAATAATGTCGTGATTGAAGTATGCGAAGCAACGACCACAATCAGTTGTTTCCAAATATGTTCAATACAAGTAAATGATTCTGGAGCAAAAAGATTTGTGCTTTGTTCCCAAAAAAACTTAAATACTGATTAATAAAACTTACATAAAATGTCAGTTAAGCTATTTAATAGAAATCCAAGACCTAATTTTCCTCGTTTTAATTTATGATACTTGTGCATACCTAAAATAGAATATTAATTTGACTATGCTGTAGGATCGGTGATGATGTTATATGATTCTGCACGCAGAAATGTATACGACAATTGCACGGTTTTATTTCCAAACGTTTAGGACACTGAATGGCCTAAATTGTGCTCATGTGTCGTTAAAGAACATTCATCCAATTTTAAAGCATAGCAATAATTTAAGACTGTGAAAATGTGATCCATTTACAGAGGGGGTCGGTGTTGGGTGTTTAACTGTATTCTAATTATCCTATATATTATATAAACCTTACCTGGCTATAGTCATGCCACACATTTGTTACTAAATATATATTTCCCAAATATTCAAACAATTTCCATTGATATTGTTTGCACTAATCTCAGTTATTTCTATAAATACATGTGCATTCATTGCAAATGTATTACTTGCTCCTTTGCTCTATGGTGAATATTGATCTCAGAAATATTAAAACAAATTAACATCGTATAATGACATCAAAGTCTGTTGTACATTTTCATTTCAAAATATACCATAAAATGCATCTGGTTCTTACAAAACAACATATAAATACTGTAACATGTTTATATTGGTATTCCACAATTAAATGAGTGAATATTGATGAAAAATCACCTACATGTTTGTGTTATATACATTATAATCATGATTACTTTATAATGTAATCATATTCGATTACATTAAAAATGAATGTAATCATAATCATAGTATTCTCAAGTAATCGTAATCTGTTACCTTGGTCCTGTAATCGTCCCAACCCTGTTCCATATACAGATATAATCTGATTCACAGCAAATAATTTAGCAGCTAGTCACCATTTTGTGTTTTACTTTGAGACATTATCCACAATTTGTTCTTCACTACTCATCTGCATCTGCTTAGAACTCTCTGCAAGCATATATTCAATATAGCTTAATACTTAACTTTGTTGTTGTGGTCCTTCCAGCGGAGAGGATCTGTGGTCCACACAATGGTACATTCCTTTGTCACAACCAGATGTGTATTTACGAATCGTGGCACTGCGATGGGGCTGATGACTGTGGTGACAACAGTGATGAAATTGGTTGTCCTCGTAAGTAGCCGTAATCTCTTAACTGTTTGATTGCTAGTTTGTAAACAGTGCTTAAAATAGTTTTAAGCGACACGTGTATTTTGATTGGTTAACTTTGGACTGGAATTGTTGCTAGGTAAAGCTGGTATTAACAGAACAGAGTAAATGGCTACTTAAAGTACAGTGCTGTAAGGCGTTCAATAATTGTTATCCAGAAAAACAATACATATCTAGAGTTATTCCTTAGATTTGTGCTACACGTGTCAATTGGCCCATTAGGTCTAAATTTCATGGGACTTTTCAAGATACCATTTGATCAACCAAAATGAAATTTCGATGCGCCCATGGGGCAGAGGGCAGTCCTAGGGATAACTCTGTATATCTGATTCTTCATTATTACATTGGTTGTTAAGCATGCTACAGGAAACTTAATTAATAGTATTCAGAGCACTATGTAAATTCTTATTTTGTTATATTATAATTTTCAGTATTATTAGTTTAATAATATTTTTGTAGTGTCACGAAAAGTGGTTACAGCTGCTGTGATTGGTTCCTTGATTTGTGCACTACTGCTGACCATTGCATTGGGCTGCACACGTCAGCTACATGCTCTCCGACAACGTGAACAGTACAATAGGCAACGGTACAGATCTCCCCTGACAAGACTTCAGGAAGAAATATTTGCCAATCGCTTGGCTCCTCCTAACTACAGTGAAGCAATGATTTCATCAAGGCCTTTCGAGGAAGTTCGGCGCGAGTTCCTTGAGCAGATGCAAGCGGCGGTGTCGGCCAATAGAGAGGTTGATCTGCAGAGTCTGGTGACACAAATTATGGCGCCACCTACTGACAGAAATCACAATGAGGCTGAGAGCACAGTGCATGCCACTGGTGAGAGGCAGTCGCAGATAACACCAGCAGAACATCGTTACTCCTTTGCCTCAGACATATCCGATGACACGATGACCAATCTCTGTGCTGGTCTGGCTTCGCATATTGCAGAGATGGCCGAGTCTTCTAATGTTCACGTAAATATATCTGTTGAGGAGGGCATTAGTGCACAGTGGCGACGTTCTGAGCCAAAGAGTGGTGATAACAGCTGTACCGGAACGAAACTGCAGACAGACACGATCACTGAATGTGATCATGAACCTGAAGTGAGGAACACAGACTCTGATAGTGAAATGTTAAGTACCATGACCTCTCAGACGAGTGACATCATTCTGAACACTGAAGATGCGAAGAATTCTGGAAGCAGGCTAGTCAGTGACTCACTGCCCATGCAACCGATGGATTTCAACCATCAGAGAAAGATTGACGATGGCAATGATTTTGATGATGCCACCGCATCTACGTCCAGCTTTCAGTCGAGTCCTGATCATCATGGCAGTGATGGAGACAGCGAAACATCTCGGACGACAACCTCCGATAGACAACCGTCAGCCGAGGCCACACCCTCGATCTGTGATACAGAGGTCACCTCATCAGATATATCTGTAGAAACCAATGTTGTTGCGAATGAAGTCGGTGATGACGTCGAAGAGGGTGCAGACACGTCAGACACCAGACCACTGATTTGTTGATTTCCGTCCAGAAACTGTGTTTTAGAATCTGTCACATGGAGTTATCGGTTGCTGTGTTACGAGTACTGGTTGCCAACCAAGTTACACTGTCAGATCATTACTGCAGTATCGAGTATATCATGTTCTTTTATTGGCTGAGAGGATTTAGACTTGTTATTGTTTGTTATTGGTATACGGATGATTGTAGCTTGTGACGTGGTGACTGTGCAGAAGTCTGTGTTTGATTGCCATAATCAGTCGTTTCATTTGTTGCAGTGTGTATGTGTGTTTTTAATTAGGATATCACAGAATAATTTATATGTCCGAGTGTGACACAATTCACTCAGTGAAATTGAAAAAGAACGAGTTAATGTTTTAATTCTGAGGTGATGAACATTGAATCCAAACTTGTATCTAACACTTCTGTAAATAACAATTTGATGAGAGACGTCAGACTCTCTATTCTGGTGGACTTTGAATATTGTTAATTCTTGTGGAAGACTGAATCTTAACACCTGACTATTAGCAAGCTTATGGTTACAGGGGCGTAGCTTATCAATATCAGCTGGCAGATAGACATATTGTTTGAGAGTGAAGTTATTCAGCATTAAAAAAATGGAGATTCCATTATTGTAATTACGCAAGCTTGATTGGGACGCCAATGCTTTGTACACTCTTGCATGTTTTCTTAATTGGAGCTGTGCCACCATATTAATTTATTTTAATTTGCTCACTCGATTTTAAACTTTGGTTGTTAGGGGAGTTTATGCTGGTCATGAACATAACCTATGTATTAGTGTGCATTTCTGTTTTATGTTACTGTTCTACATCCATATTTTATGTTCATCAAAGAGTTGGTGCTTGTTTCTTCGTGTTTTGTTTGTTTTTGTAGTGCCATTGATTCGTGTGTGTTGTTTGTTGTCAATCATATTTCACCCTAATCCATGTTAGCTGTTTCTGTTGTTAAATCGACACAAGTTGGTTAACATAACGTGAATGGTGATTGCAAATGATACGAAAGGTGGTTGACGTTTATTTAGTTAGTGACCTAGATAATTTATTCTGTGCGGGGAGCTCATCTATATGTATAAAACAGTTAAGTAGATAATGCGTCATTGATAAGGAATGGTTTATATAATTGTGTGTGTGTGTGTGTGCAATTTAAGCATCACAGTGTTGCCTAATCATTCTAATATTATGTGATATTCGAGTCCTGGTATACCTAGATAGCTCGGTCAGACCTTTGTTGTATGACCAGGACTCAGTTTATAAGAGCATTTACTGGTATTTTATGAATCATGTTAAAATCTGCATCTTTGATCTGTAGAAGTCCCATTCATTGCGAAACCATTGTTCTTCTCATTCCGAAAGCATTGAGTGAGCAGTGTCAATGGTTCACAGTTATGCCATTTTCACAACATCGCTGTAGTTCAGCGCCGAGTGTGAAGTTATAAAACTAAACTGTTCATCAGCAGAAAACAACAACAACTTGCAAACTGCTTCTTAACTGTAATCAGAAAGCTGGTTATTCTAGGCGACATTATCATGTAATCTCTTGTTAATGTGTTGATTTTTATATATGTATATCATTATATAGCGTATTCAGGTGATCAGAGTCTGCAACTTGTACATTAGGACCATGTCTTTATTTAATCAGTCATTAAAATCAGCATTAATCTGTCAGTTCTGATGATCCTCCAGTTTATTATTTTGTTTTCGGATGAATGAGATGTTAATTATGATCTTTGCTATTGAGTGGTAATGGGGACTGATATAATTATGATATACTAAAATTACAGATACTTGCTTCAGTACGAGCAGGGACTCCTTTCTAAGGTATGTGTCCTTTTTAGTGTGTGTGTGTGCACTTTCCAATTATCAGTAATCAACATGTCTTAGGCCATCATCTGTATTAAAAGTGTACCAAAATGTTTCTCGTAAACTCAAATTATATAGAACAGAACCTGTCTTAGAAGACTACTGTGTGATTGAAGAGAACCTGATGTGGTCCCAAGTTTGGTCCCGTTAGACATTGTTCTTCAGGTAGTGGATGGCAATATTTGTTTTTTTTAAATAGTTTTTTGGGACAGGGTAGCATTATAAAGATAGACGATTTTCTTGTTAAGGATGTGCAAATGAAGAAATTTAGTTCTTGAAGCGTTTGTACCATTTGTTAGAATGACATGTTTTATTGGTTATTGATAGCCGATACAATAATAAGCATTTACCTCGTATTTACTGGCTCCCAATAAATAGTACCAGATCAATTGACATGTCTGCTTACTTAGTGGATGCGTAATTTACAGATATTAACCCATAATTAATTCATTTAATGCATGTTTTGTTAACGTGCATGAACTGTGATTGGCGCATTCGCTTGCTTTGGTACAAATTTCCTTGGACTCCGGTTCACAATTAAACGATCATTTTTAATTAGTTAACGTGGAAATGTGTGGGAGAATCAGTATCAGTGTTATTCTGGTGTGTTATTGTTATTATTCATCATTGTTAAAGTTATTATATTGATCTAATTCCAGATTGTGTTGTTCTATGGTATTAATGTAAATTGACCTTTAGATAATTAGCTGCTTCATTTCAGTTCAATTTATTATATAGCTACTGAACATATACAATATAGTCGCCTAATTCTAATTTGATCCCATACGAACATGTATTTACCAAGGTTTTTACTACAGTTGTTATGGATTAGTTTTAAAACTTCCGTTGTTTATTAAAAAATTGTATTTTGCTGTTAGTTTCTGCAGCCGTAAGGGTTAGTCATTTTTATATCATTCAAAGCGACAGCCAACTTGTACTGTTTTAAAATAAGGTCGGAGTTTGGGAAAAATATTGTAAACACCTCCAGTGGAAAAGACCCAAATGAAAATACAACACGCAACTGAATGATGTGTTATTTTGTTTTATGAGTGGAATAAAAAGTAATTTCAAATTGTGCACTTTGTTTGATAGGCTGTCACAGGAAGTCGGTGATGCACACTTGTGAGATATGACTAATTATATCAATAAAGTTTTTAATTAGTGCATTTTAGATTATATTGAACAAATGTTGTTTGTACATTGGATTTGGTCATTTGTGGATCAGTTAAAATGTTGGAAAGATGGGCACAAACAGTAATATCTACATTTTGATTGGTAGTTATTTAATTATAGGAAGACAGTTATTTCCTAGTAACACATACATTACATGTATTAGGCATTTAAAACTGCTAATAATCTATTGTGTAAAATGTAATTGGATACATTTATAATAATAATGTATATTTAATAAAGCGCCCTTACTAGCAGGAGCCATTCAAAGGCGCTGTACAAATAATATGTAATTTAATAATACCCCAAATAATGTCTGTAAAAACCCTGTAATGATTTAAAAGATAATAATTATTTATCTGTGAAAGTGACCTTAAATAGGTGTGTTTTTAGAAGAGACATTTATTGGATATGCCATTTTTTTCATGTATTTTTAAATTGGTAATGAACACTTGTTAATATCTCCATATCAGATGTTGGTTTTCTGAGTAAATGTCATTGTATTTCGCAAAGTTATATCAAATGTAAAACTATTTTCCACAAGCTATTTCCACAGATTATATATCAAACTTTGTTTAAAATTTCTCTACATAGTTGAGTTTATGATTTTATGCAGCAGTTTTTAAAACTCATTAATCAAGACTTGCTATTATCACACTACCAACTCATTATATTTGTTTAACTGTGGCTGAATGTATTGAATTTTTCATAAATGAATGTATTCTGAAATGTAGAACATATTTCATTATATCAAATATAATTTTTTTAAATTAATAACAATAATAATAACAAAACTTCTATAGCACAAATATCACAAAATTGAGCCCATTGGCACACCTAGTACAGGGGTTGGGCAATCTCATAGTCATGGTATGATACAAAATTCATCAATAAATTATAGGATACAGTAGAGGGATAAGCAGTCTGAAAAGGTGAGTTTAAAAATGGTGACAGAAAGAAACTGCTATTTGATCACTTAACTTGTTCAGAGAGTTGAGTTCCAAAGAGCAGGGACAGCAACTGAAAAAACATGAGTGCCAGCATCAGTTTTAACCCTGGGAACAGACAACAAGTGAAAACCAGATGAACAGAGCTAGAGAAAGCATGGAAAATAGATACAAAGGAGGGTGAAAGGTTCTCCAGGAGAAAGTGTTTGATTGGCAATGGTCCAGAGTTTGAAAATGGTGCAAGATTGAATGGGGAGCTCCGAACACACTGAAGTTTTATACGAGATGTTATAAAGGAGAGAGTTGCAGTAATCAAGCCTACTAGTAATGAGTGCTGTCACAGTGGTTTTAGCCATAATCATTTTTAGTCTTAGCTAAAAAAAATTCTATAATAACATGATATCAATAGTTATAGACTGTACTGTAGTGAACATATATATATATATATATATATATATATCAAGACGCAGTTAGTTACATAAATTGCTTGATATCATAGCACATTTCTGCATGCTTTTAATAATATATTAAATGAACAGGGCCACGCGCAGACTCAGTATTATGAATATATTTTGATATATTTAACATTATTGCAAACTGGCGTTTCTTTTCTTCTTTATTTTCTATTATTTTGCTAAATTGTTCTTGTTTAAATCGTCTGACTCGTGTCATTTAATCGAATACGTCAGTCAAGCGGATGTTGACAATTGCAGCGTGCCATATGATGCAAGGATATATTTGTTTTGAATCCTTCACCTGCAATTAGGCGTAATTGGTCGGAACACACGCTAGCATGTGTTCAGTTCAAGAAGAAGGTGATGTGGTGGTGCCGGATACGCGGAAAAGATTAAGGTTAGCATGCGAACTATAGAGCATATTCTCCTTTTGTCGCCCAGTTCCCGTTCGTTACCATAATGATAATGATCGATGGGAACAGGATACTTCCCTACTTGAGAAATATCGACACCCTACCGGTTTGTCACCCTATTATTTAGATACTAACTTCACCACTCATTCTTGAACTGATGCGTTCTAGCTAGATCTATACTTAGATCTAATCATACCTGTGATAAAAGTGGAATATAATAGTAATAGAAATATTACATTTTTATTACAGTTAATTCCACCAAGTGACCAAATAAAATATTATAAATTTGTACGACTACGTTGAACATTATGATTGAAGTGCTAATTTTAATTTCATTGCATAGAATCTAGATCTATTATATTAAATCAAATCCCCTAAAGATACACCTGTATCATACAGGTAGCATAGCTACGTACATCAGACTCTACATCCAAATCAGAATTGTTTCATTTAAATCATTTGATTTAAATCATGAAATAGGTCTACTCTAGGACTAGGTCTACAAAAAAATCATACATTTCGATTTTTATGATCAGATTAGTGCATTTATTTGTATTAATTATTTTGTAAACATCCAATTTAATAATAATAATATCCAAAACTGGATAATTATTTTTACGTAGATCTATATTATAATTGAATTGTACTTAGATTTTAACACCATGTAGTCTTTTACAAGTCGGGCGCCTCCATGGTCTAACAGTAGTGTGTTGGACTACAGATCACAACCACCCATGTTTGAATCTTGGCATGGGCATATCTGAAGGGTGTTTCATCTTTGACTTCGCTTCATTACCTTTGGACGTCGCTTGGCCCATTTAGCCTACCATGTGCACAAAAGTTGCCATAAAATACCAATCATCTTAAAGTCATACAGTTTAGTGACAATTCCCCCAACTCTATCGTTGGGATGATCTTGGGAGATCAAGATGTCTAGTGGTGAAATTGATGCTGCTTTACAACGCTGCAGTCAGAATTACAAATCGTGCCTTTCATCCATAATCATTTTCCATAGTCAAAGTGGCCCATTCAAGCCATACATGTTTAATGGTGAGCTAATTAGTTCAGTGTCACAGAAAAGCCATTTGAAGGATTCCATGTTAACACTTTGTTGCCACGTGCATGACACTGTGTCATCTATAGCTGTTGGTGTGGAATGGATTTTTCCTACATTTGGTCTAGTACACTCCAAACTGAGGAACAGGGTCAGAACAGTCATGGCAGAAAACTCGTCTTTATATACAAACTGTTAAACAAACGATCTTGAACCGATTATCCTTTTTTTGGGACTAGTTTGGATATATTAAAATATATATGTGAACGTAATATGTATGATTTTCAAGTTTAAAAGATCAATAAAAATATAAAAATTTCTTCATTAGTTTTTTGTGTTAGGAAATGTTTGACTGTTGTTTGTTTTTTAAATCTGATTAAAACAGTTTTAAACTTGCAACCCTGATCCAAATCAGTTGAGTGTTGCCATTATTGCTAAAATGCCAAAGCTACAGCATTTTCAAATCAGCAGCTCTGCCATAGAAATAAATTGTTTGCTTAATCAAGATCAAAATTTGATAATATCCGGTTTATAAAGTAGGCTTGTTTACATTATGATTAGCGATAAGCCTTTGATTAATAAAGGTAATTAAAACCCAAATAAAGGTAAACTGCAATTTTTCAAGATTTATGTAAAGCTAACAGAAAATATTAAAACATAGTTTGCTGCACTAAAAGTCTAAATTATGGATGAAAGTGGTGTGTTATAGTTTGCCAAATCTGTTTCAAAACTTTATTATTTAGATTAATTGCTTACAGCATATTGAAAATTATAGTCACTATTACAGTGAAGTTGCCTAAAAATGGTGTAACAACACTAACCAGGTTCATCCAAGAAATCCACATAGGCTTAAAAAGATCAACATTTTCGAACAGTTTACATTATTTCTTTATGTGTAGGAACTTTTTCATAAAAAAATCTTATTTTTATTTATTTTATTCATAAGATTGAAAATGTAATAAAATGTACCTGATTGTTTATGGTGAGCTATCATTTTTCTAAAAGTAATATCTATTTCTTTGATCCATATCCTATAAAAGGATAAATTTGAGCAAAGTTGTAAATCTGTTACATCTTTATTACCTACCTTGTAATATTCTTACAGATTATATGGGGTGCTATACAAAATTTGGAAAAGGACATCAACCATTGCAAGTCAAGAGTAGACTTGATTTCTAAAGTCAATTAGCTGATCAAATTATTGTCAGGGCTTCTAAATTGAATTCAATTTTGATAGCTTCCAAATGAACTTTACTTAACACTTTTACTGTATCAAGCTCATTATGAGCTGTCTGTGGGCTTTTCTGCTTATTATAAGGTTTTAATGATTTATAATTAGCTTAGTTCTCACTGACCCTAAATCTATTTAGTCAGATGGATAAAAGACTCAAATTTTCTTTAGCCAAATGAAATTTTAATTAGCCATTTTCTTTTCACTCACAAAGTTCATCTGGTGCTTCAGTAGCAAAGGCAGTCAATAGATGACTTGTCCTTCACTGAGTCATCCTTCTTTGGCTTGGTACGGTCTTTTCTGGACACAAATTTGTTTTTGCTTTAGCGAGTACAGAAATCTTGTAGCAAAAGAAGTCATTGACGATGTCATGAACCAGCCATGGAAAATGGACAGACCGCTCCACGTTGATCATCTGTGTTGACATCATTGTTTTCTCCCTTCTTGTCACATTCATTGTTGATTGATGCTAATTTATAAATCATACAGATAATGAAGAATTCTTTAAACCATCTATACTGACTGCAAAGAATATTGCAACAGCTGGTTATCACAAGAGCCAGTTGGATTAATTCAGATGAGATTGGCTATTGCATAGAACAATTTAATCATTGGTTTATCCTGGGACACTTATGGATGTAGGGGACAAAAATTATTCCACAGTGGGCAGCCGTGGTTTACAGGTTTTCCACTCCTATTAAATAGCACAGTGTGCTGTTGTTAGTATGACCATAAAGCAGTTTCAACAAATGGGTGAAACATTTTTCTTTCTTTCACCAAATGGGAGTCCATTTTGTCTATGGTTCAAGTGGTGATTTGCAGCACCTGTCTAGATTGCAATACTAGAAAGAGAGGAAATGGGTATTTTTTTTTGCAATAAAGTATTCACTGATAGTGATAAGTCGTGGTTTCCCACTTGATTAATACATGGGTTTGAGGCATCCTTTGAAGCGACCATAAATACATTTCATCTTACACATGAAGTCACCATCTAGACAGTTTTTATACTTGTGTTATTCACATTAATTGATATATTCTAAAAGAAGACATATTTTGTTTAATACTTTTGAAATTTTGTTTTGATAAACCTACCCAGGCTTCAATTTAAAACACAGCCATGAGAACGAGGGAGAATTAAATGCTGAATTTTTCTATATTGTCTAATAGGAATGTTATAAAAAATGCATACTGTATGGTGTACCTAATATGTTTATACAAGAGTTGAGGCTTGGATTATTAAACTTTCCATAAACTTATTTCTATCAAATCCAACATCTGTTTACTAGGCAATTAATGTATGACGGAGAACAGTTGTGAATCTCAATGATGCACATACTGGCATGTGGTCCATCTGCTTTTCTTCTTGTATGGATTACCTGTCTATTCACTTGTGGTAGCTTCTAAATGAATTTCACTTTGTATCTATTTCAAGATTTTATTGATAACTTATAAATCTATCAATCATATGGCACCTGAATACCTGTGTGAACTGGTGTCCATTAGAAAGCCTTACTTGGAAGTAATAAGCAACAATATATATATATATACATATACACACATATGCAATATATATTTATTTTGTCATCTTGCCATTCATATATAATTAAAGGATTCTATAGTCATTTAGTATTATAAACAAGTACAGGTTATAATTATTGTATTAAGCATTGCCAAATATACAGATATACTCATATTAAAATTATGTTCTAGATGTGTATCTATATCTGTACCTTCATAAATATTATTAGTAACTTGTACACTTTTCTGGAAATGAGACTTTCATTCTGACTGATCATACTTTACTGAGCTCTCTCCTCTCTCTCTCTCTCTCTCTCTCTCTCTCTCTCTCTCTCTCTATATATATATATATATATATATATATATATGGATTACCTGTCTATTCACTTGTGGTAGCTTCTAAATGAATTTCACTTTGTATCTATTTCAAGATTTATATATATATATATAATCAAATGTTTTTTTAAACTTCAGAGTAATAATAAAAATTATATGCTTGAACGAACAATAAGGTTCTTGCTTTTATACATGTCATTTATTATACGTATTAAAGTATTGATTTTAGTTGGAAGTAGCGAAAGATCTTGTGTAAAAGCATCAATTCGTGCAAATATATTCAAACAGTTGAAATAGGTTCTATATTATTATCCACTCTAAGTGAAAATAATTGTGGCCTTTTTATTGTTATGATTTTCAGTTGTTTCAGACCAACCAGTAGCTCTGGACATGGCTGAACTATTTACCAACTTGTCTGAATGTTCAAAAGTACTATTTGTCCAATCATTATATTTTATATGACGTTAGAAGGTTACCATATTTCTGTTTTGATCTTTTTGAAAATTATGATTCAACAGTATCCCGAGGAAATGCATGAAATGTGAGAAGTCGGCCAATGTAATAATCCGTGTCAATGATGCGATGTGCAGGTTAGTGTAACTGTCAAGAAGACTAAATGTATCATTCTTTAAGTAAAAGTTAGTTTGTTTGTTTGTTTGTTTGTTTGTTTGTTTGTTAGAGGCAATGAAAGTAAACGAAATAAAAATTTGTACAATCCCAATACCTTTTTATTTGGCGAAGTTTTACAATTTGTCAAGAATTTTTTGGTTTATTTCTTGCATGAAGATGTAATGTTACATTTGCCATACATATTCTGTTTAAAACCGGCATTAAATGCCTTTTCTTGTTATCTTTTTAACGTGAAATTATGTGAAATGAGTTTTTAATAAAGCATGCAAGATGTCTTCTTTTTCAGTCAGTGCTTTACATCTTATGCAACACATAAATTTCGTTCAGCTTTTGGCAAGTCAAAGCTCGTACGAGACCAAGAAAAGGTTATAGCAGCATACTCTGGTGGTCACAGTTCTAGTGCTATGGTACATCTTATACAACAGGTAGTTTATTTATTTATTTAATATTATTATGTTTATTATTTGTTTTGCTCCCTCTCTGCATGTCTGTCTTTATAAAGCCCTTATATATATATATATATATATATATATATATATATATATATATATATAAATTGGATTGTAATGAAAATTAGTACAAAAAATATGTACATGTTAAATGTTATGTTTAAAGTTATGTGTTACTGTCTATCTGAGAGAGAGAGAGAGATACTCAGTCAGTGAGTATGCGTGAGTAGTGTATGAAATAACACTAGTACAGAGAATAACTGTTAGATTTCCTTACAGGGCTTAAGTAAAAGAGCTCAAAAGAAACTGCGTTTCATTCCAAGCCTTGTATATATAGATGGTAAGGATGAATATCTAATATATATATATATATATATATATATATATATATATTGTATATAAAGTATTATAGGTGCTTCCTTTCATATGGTCATGTCTTATTCATGTTGTTACATGTTTTTGAACATCCCTTGCTATTTAAGTTATAAAATGTTTATTTCTTAATCAGAGGGGGCAGTTATTGATAAAAAAGTAGAAGAAAGATCCAGTGTAATACAGAATATTATACAGCTAATGAGAGCTACAGAACTACCATATAGCATTTACATTCTGGAACAGGTTTGTTGTTAAAATTAATAAGTAGTTAACTTTATTATAAAAGTAGAATCTAAATAGTGTCATTTTTATTTACACAGTAATGTTTAAATATGAAACGGTATTAATGTGTAATCCAAGACTCTGAGATTGAAGGTGCTTGCTAATACGTCATATTTCAAGTTATCAGATGCTGCATGTGAGGGTTCAATTTCCATTTTAGACTTGTTAAAGGGTTTCATAATGTTTTACGTTATTTGTTAATTAAGATATAAACAGTGGGACGAGTGTACATCTTTGTTGGTAGATGGATGTTTTAAGTGATGTCACTGAATCATTAAACTGAGATGTTAGAAATACTTTGATGTAAAAAAAGAAATGGAATCCAAATTTCCTGAATATCAGGAAATGTGAAACTGCATTTCAAACCAAAAACAAATCTCCCCAATGATGTTTAGTTAATAAAACTTTATTTTAAATAGGGTTTTATTCAAACATGTAGATGAAAAGTGATAATCTTTAAAAAAATATATCATGATGTGATTTCCATCAAATTCATCAGAACACTGACAAAAGAGTGTACCACTTATCCATGTAACTGAAATCAACGATGTTGAATGCCTACCAACCCTGAATATATAAATATTTTATTGTGTCCAGAAGAATACATTACATCTGCAAAGTGATGATAGAAATTAAATGATAGGCATCTAGGACTTATGTTTTTATATACCATTACTGAGGTCAGTGAAGTCTAAGGAAGTTGAATAGATCTTCTTACCTACAACTACAAGCACAAGTATCCTACTGTACTGGTCTTCTAAGAACTTTATGTGTTAATCCATTATGCATGGACCTGCTATTTTCATCAACTTTCAGTTCGTTTCTTTGAATCACTTGTCCTTCTTCAGGCCTGAATCAGGCAATAAAAACATTTAAAGTTAGCTGCTGCCAGAAACCTCCCACATTCTACTGACCTTTTTATTAGGCATCTCTTAGCTTACTCATTAAATGAGTACCTATTATGTCGACTTCAACAGTTATGTTATTTTGATGGTGTTTATATGTCATAAATATAACCAAAAAATAACATTAAGTTTGGCAATATAAGGTATACACTATAAAACAATAGTTTAACAGCCACAGCTCATTAAACACTGTGAATGGTTTGATATATTTAGTAAATATGTTCACAATTGTATTCAATATATCATGGCTGTAGGTGTATTAGTTGATCAGTGTAATTATTTTATTCTGTGATCAGTCCAGTAAAGTAAAAGAAGATGATTTAGTGGCAAGATCTGGTTTTCCAACACCAATATGGGATAACAATGATCCCGATGAAGGTGAAATAACTGGTCGGCTTAAAATGATCACATCATCTGATAACACAATCCAGAAGCTATTGGCCAGTACCAAGACACTTACAGCTAAACAGAATATTGTCAATCTTCTCAGGTGAGTGACATCATACATCATTTAGTGATATTTACTGTACTTTTAGGTTATTGTCATAAATCATCCTTTAAATAGTTCGCTTCACTGGGAAATTATATAATATGAATTACAAGTTTTATTATTATTATTGTGTAAATAGATGTTATTTCAGAATGACAAATTTAATAGTTGATTGTTATTTTTTGAAAATATTATCTCGGTTCACATTGTTACGTGATTCTTGTAGCCAACGTTTTCACTGCTTATTTATATGGAGTTCATTTAGAGAGTAGTAAGATAGTTTAAGAAGTAATATATATATATATATATATATATATATATATATATATATAATTACCCCAGATTTATGCTCACTATAAATATGATGTAATATCATTATTAATAATATGTCTCATCATGTTGATGATATTTTAGCTACAAACAGAACTATAATTTTGACAGTATATGTATGGTTAAGTTTTTAATGTGACTCATGTTTCTTGTTTCTTATAAACTAAAATATGTTTTGTTAATTATTTTAATCAGTATACTGCTGCTTTAACTAAAGTAATTAATTTCTAACCAATTATTTAATTCTCCTTGCAGGCTTCAACTATTGGCATCCATTGCTAAGCAGCAGGGTGTTACCAAGGTGTTGCTAGGCAACTGTGCTACACGCCTCTCAGTTCATTTACTCTCTAGTATAGCTCAGGGACAGGGAGCACATTTGCCGTATGATATTGTAGGCTATGGTTGATTTACATAATTATCATACATTTACTACTGTTTCATAATTATAAAATTATCTGATAACTTTATTCAATGGACATGATGATCTTGCTGTATTTATTACCAATTCATTCAATATAGTAAACTTTATTTCCAGAGTTTCGCAGACACAAGATTCAAAGACATTATTCTAATCCGACCCATGAGGTGTGTTGATTATAATTATGCTTCTTGTTTATTTTTTTATTTTTTTAAATGATTGTCATCAAATAATACTGTAGAAGATATAAAATACACATAGCTGTCATTGTATGACATTATAAGATCATCTGGCTATTGTATCGGTCTAACATTTGCTATGATGTTTCACTGATAAGGCAAATATTAATAACTAGCTTTCAGAAATCAATCACTAACTTTTGTTCAGTTTTTCCATCTCTCTTTATTATGGCAGACTATCTCTCATTTAAGTAAAATCTATAAAATGATACACTCTGTGGATTGATCAAAATTTGCTTAAATTAAGAGATCATTTTTGTTGGCTATAACTAGAAACCTTAATGAAGTGCTTCTGCAGTATTTAATTTTAAAGATTGTTCGCTAATGTGTTTAAAATGTGGTCTAAATAATGGCTTGTGGTTCATATTTTTTATACCAAGTTATCTCGACAAAATTAGAAACAAAGAATATTTTGTAAGTCACAGTGACCTCACTTCATTTATTCCTACTAATGCTAATTTATTATTTTTCAGGGAGTTTACAGCTAAGGAAGTTGTGATGTACAACAATCTGAATGATGTTAAAAATATCTTCATTCCCAATCTCTCTACGAAGGTCAGATTGTTTCTTTGTCAATTTTATGAGTTGGATGTTTTGATAGTATTGATGTACTGACGGATGGCGCAAAAACAATGTCCATTTATCTTCTTTAGCATTGTCTTGAAGTGAGATCCAGAAAATTGTAATAAATTATTTTCTGTCCAAATTAAAAAGTAGATTGAATGCAGATCTTAGCTGTATTATGAAATATGCATGATGTTTAGTATATATATATATATATATATATATATATGTTTTATCCTACATCTTCATGTGATACGTATGATTCAGTTAAGATCTTTCCCAGATTATTTCAATTAATGTAGTTCTTTTAATTAGTACATCTATTATGTCCACAATCCAATTGTTTGTCATCCATTTATTCAACATATACTGTTTTAATCATCGGAATGAGTGTACTGTAAGTCATTTTACGATGAGGTTAAATATAAACTAGATAAGATAACAAAGGAGGACACTTCTTATAGTTAATAATTTAGTAATTTGATTTTTGTCATTGCTCCGATAATGAGAATTATTCCTACATAGTAGTGATTTTGATATTAGATTTGTCTATAGGTAAAAGAATGAGTAACTTATAAATTGGTAACAAATGATGTGTTTTGTAGAAACCTTTATGGAAAATAAAACCAGAAAAGCTCAAATACTTATAGGCCAGTACAACGTTTCAATATATTTAAGTTAGTTTTAATTGAACTATACCTATTAATGTGTTTCATGTTAAGGTATATAACAGCGATTTCTATTACTGTGTTTCAGTTTCTATTTCTTTTAAAGTATATTGTTGTTGGCTTAATTTAACAGAAATCTTATTACGTGTTTGCCTTTAAATCAACCCCTAATGATTCTGCCACATAAATATTAAACATAAATAGGTTTTTAAAAACTGCCATTTTATTTCAGGAAGTGTTTCTTTTTTCCATGATTTATTAAGTTCAAATAATAATATTACATTAACTATAATAGTGGTGTTTTTTTAGAATCCATGACCACTAGACCCTAGATTTGAGTGCTGTCATTGTGCTGCTGTGATCATTTTGATGGTAGTATAGCTCTCCCATATTGGTGTTGTTATAGGCATCAGAAAGATAAGCTGTTTTCCAGAATTCCAGCAGTATTTGATTGAAATCGGTACAATGACAATAAAACAGCAACTTGCATTCTCCACATTCCATATATATATATATATATATATATATATATGTGCGTGTGTGTGTGTGCAATAATGATATGGATATTCTATGTACTCAGGCTGACAGCTACAGTAGTATTGAACAGTTGACAGAAATGTTTGTATCCGGACTACAGGCTGAATATCCAAATACAGTCAGTACAATATTTAGGTAAATGTCACTCCTTTCTTCCAGTCAGGTTACTTTGATGAAGTGAATATTTATTTGCTATATACTGTTATATAATTTATGTGGTTTAACAAAGGGCGTTCATTGATTGTTGTTTTTAGCGTTATACCCAAGCAGTTGCCATTTTTCCTGGAACATATGGTGTCCAGGCTACAATAATAACTGTTTCTATAAATCTTTATTTTTCCATCAATAGAACGGGTGAGAAGTTTGATTTGTCTAAGAGTAACTCACAGAGTGAGCAGACATGCTGTATGTGTCATGTAAGTTTTAACATCACCAGTAATTTATTAGCTTAAAGATCATCACATTGTTACTGCTTCATGCTGTAAATATTCCATTCTTAATGGAAAGAAAAATCTCATTTAGTTTAAAAGACTAGCAGACAGCCAATTATTAATTATAGATAATATTTTACATGTATTACATAGAAATGTATATTATTTTAATCCAAATTATTTTTAAATTTAAGCTATTAAATTTTAAAACGTTGGGGGATGGTGTTATCTCATTATACTGATAATTATGTGTATGTGAAGTCTGTTAATTTCCAGTAGGGTCTTGGAAATTAAGCACGGGGAGTCATGAGTTCAAAGTTTAGGCCTAAAATATCACGATTTATGTTAGTACCGTTGATTAAGCCGACCTGAAAAACTTTTCCCTGCATTATTTCCAGGTGACGTTTTGAACACAGGAAATAGTTTTGTTTTCATAATTTTTTATTCATACCAATGTGTTTTGTATACTGTCAATAGATCGAGGCAAATTATAACGATCGTTTACACAAATTGTTAGCGAATATGTAGGACCTCAAACTTAAATTAACGGCGTGATTAAACATTCAATGAACCGTATATAAAGTCAATGACTTAGAAATAATTAGACATATTGTCAGTTAGATCTACTACTGAGCCTTTGAATTGGTTTGATGATATGTTTTGGTCACTCAATCTAACACAGCTATAACCCAGACAATATAAATTACCACTATATGCGATCAGTTAGTAACTAACTCTCTATTTGAAAATAAATTAATTATCCCATCTACTGAGTCCAACAACATTTATCCATAAAAAATCTGATACTTCTACATATAAATATTGATTTCACTCCATGACTGCATGAGTTTCAATCAAGATGACGATTGATGTCCGTTTGCATCTAGAGTCTAGACGGCTGCTAACACACTGAAATTTTTTTTCCTGATGACTGGATTTCTTGACACTGAAATAGCACCCCCGAAAATAAGGGTCAAAATGTTGACACAAAGTCTCGGCTTAATGGCCGGGACCTACAGTACTTGAGCCCCCAAAATTTCTATCTAGTAAGAGGATGGAATAAATTTATTGAGTTATTTTCATGAGTTATTCAGTCTTGGTGCTGGTCCCATATTAGCTATGTGGCTATGGGGGAGGGGGGTATATGAAAACAAACAAATCCTACAACCACAGGGATATAAGCCAGATTTGAACCCACAACCTGCAAGTTTGCATTTCAGTGCTCTTGCTACCGGGCCATCAGGACCCCCCCCCCTAAACAAAAAAGTTAGATATGAACAGAGAATATATATAAATAAGAATTCAATCCAATAGATTGATGATAAATACCAATAGCCACTCATTTACAGATTGACACTGGATGGACATTGTAATTTTGTTTAAATTTTAACTCAAAATGTAAAATTTGCACACACATTCTTTACATTCTTTGGTACAATATTTAGATAGTGCCCTTTCATATTAAATCCTATTCAGTGAATACATGCAAAGCTGGTAGCTGGCAAGTTGATACACACTAAGATTGTCTATTTATAATAGTTAATTATGCATATCATCCAGGGTTGGGGGATTACAGAACCAAGGTAATCGATTACGATTACTTGAGAATACCACGATTACAATTGCGATTATGATTACATTCATTTTGACTGTAATCTGTTACGATTACATTGTAAAGTAATCATCAGTACAATTATGATTACAATGTGTATAACACAAATATGAATGCGATTCGTCTTCAATATTTATTCAGTTACATGTATAATACCGATATAAATATGCTACAGTGTTTACATGTCTCTTTGTAAGAACCAGACACACTTTCTGGTGTGTTATTGATATGAAAATGAAGAGACTTTGAAGCCATTATAAAATGTTAATTTGTTTTAATATTTCTGAGATCAGTATTCACCATAGAGCAAAGGAGCAAGTAATTCATTTACCATGAATGTACAGGTATTTATAGAGATAACTGAGATTAGCGCAAACAATATCAGTGGAATTATTTGAATATATTTTTAGTAATGAAATGTATCATGTATGGTGTAACTATAGTCAGGTAAGGTCTATATAATAAATAGGATAATTAGAATATAGTCAAACCCCCAACCTAACCCCCTCTGTAACTTGACCACCTCTGTCAATGGACCACCGTTTCACAGTCTTAAATTATTGGCATGGTTTAAGTTATATTTTTCTTCTATGACTCGGCCACGTCCCAACTCCATACTTCGATCGTTGATCTCTGTCTAATGCCCATGTTTGTCACCTCACCTTGCTTAGTTGTGTTTTGGGAGAATCCCCAGGCTGTCGCTAGATAAGCACGGCTTCTCGGGGACCAACATATACCATGCATTAATTTAACTGCCTGCTTTTCACCTGGCTGCTGGCCAATCAGGATCATTTGCAACTGGAGTTAAAACGATGGTGTCAGAAATAAATCATGGACGATTGTTGGTTGTGTAACTAGCTTGGGATTAACCGTATGAAAACAACACGTTAATCTGAAATGCCTCTCTATATGAACTGTAATAGCGGCAACATCTGAAGCAGTGTTTCAACAAATTTTCCTTTCATGTTCATAGAACCCCAAAAATGACAAATCATCATGTGTAGAACTATGACAGCAGGCCGTCAATGGGTTAATCAGTTCTATTGTTAACTTTCCCCTTATATAGCAAACCATATCTCTGGCATGATTTAATATGGTAAATAATCTTGTGTAATCGTGAAAGTAATCGCTGATTATGATTACATTTACAATGTAACCGATTGTGATTACATTGTATCTGGAAATGGCGATTACAGTTACTGGAGATCATGTAATCGATTACAATCGATTACCCCAACCCTGATATCATCTTGACTATGACTGTCTCTAGTTGGGTCAGACAATGTATGAACTAATGTGACAATTTACATAACAGTCCACACACACACACACACACACACATTCATGTGAGAATGATAAATATATATGATAAAAATATACCTTGACAGATATAATCACATTATTAAAAAGCTTAATTTTTGATGAATAAATGTACTCGGATTGTGTAATTTAAAAACCTAGCAAAATCGTTTTGAATTCATAATAATTTAGAAATTAGAACATTCAAACATGTGGACAAGCTTCCGCACTGATCCTACTCTTACCTACTTGATGAAGCTTTTCCACTCTAAGCTGGTAAAGGTCTATTCTAAGTACATGTATGATACCATTTCCTGGTGTATTGTCATATACTTTTACCAGTCACTAAGTCAGTCAGTCAGTCAGTCAGTAAATACATCCGTCAGTCAGTCAGTCATAAGTAAGTGGACCCAGATATAGAAGACATTTCATTACTCGTATGTCCAGTGTGACAATGGAAATCAAACCTCAGACTTCTATATATGCGCCTACCTGCTCTATCAAATTAGCCACTGTGCCTCCAGTTTAATGTACATCTTGCTCATCGTCTCTCGTCTTTCAGCGTCCACTAGATACGGATGTTGGTTCATCTTCGGCATTAACTGCCACTAGATTCTCTCTGGCGCTGTGTTCCAAGATGGCTGACAGTCAACGAGGTCACAAGACAGCCGATGCATCCACGATAGCGAAGAGTAGTGGCCCATCCACTGAAAGTGGCCAGGATTCACACAGGTAAGTTAGACTTATGACTTATCTGTCTAACTGACTGGCCTGAATACAGACAAGGATGATGATGATGATGATGATGATGATGACAGCAACAACAAAGATAACAGAAAAGATTTATGAAAACAATAATAATAATAACTGAAATGTCTTACTAATGGAAGTATATTATTAGGTTCACTAAGTGAATTGAAGAATTGGCACGTTATTTAGTTACCCTAGTTAACATTGATAATTAATTATAATAATCCAGCAGCCATATTGTTGATATAAATGTACGTCTTGTGGTTAATTGGTTAATAAACTTTTAATAATCTCACTTCAAAGAAACTCTTCTGACAAAGTGTTTCTAAATTTGGCCGCCAAATATTGAAATTGTCTGTCTGTATATTATAGTTTTTGTCCTGAGAACTATTAATGATAAAGTGACGTGGAATTCTAATGTCTTTATGACTTTCTTATATGTCTTTAACGTATCTTGGCAGAGCTGTCTTAACGCATGGGCACGCTGGGCACTTGTCCAGGGGCCCCACTGGCATACGGGCCCCATGCTAACCTATGTGTGTTGTGACTTGCTGTCAATAAATTAATACGTGGGTGATTGTTTACACATTTTGACATTATTTATGATGTTCGTGAGTATAGCTGTATTATTCCTCAAATTTTAAATGAAGGTGAACTATCCCTTTAAGGCTTTATAAGTATATTTGAGGATTTTGAATTGTAGGTGATTATGAATTGGTAGCTAGATGTTTCAGTATCAGAGTAATATGTTTGTAATATACTTGGTATATTGTTGTGATAACAATAAGTGTGACAGTGTTATGTTAATGATAATCATTATTTGTTCATGGTTCATGTGGGTAATCCATGTAGTATGGCATTACAATAATCCGGATTACCCATCACTAGGTTAGTGAATTAATAATAGCATCATGTTTCAGGTAATGTTTAATGTGTCCATTGTTTATCAGTTGGCCGTATGTATAGCGTAGACGTGGTAACTCGATAGTCATTGTTCACGATTGAATTAAAAAAATGGTACGCTAGGTTTTGTGCACTGAACACTGAATAAGTGTCAGGGTGTTGATAACTGGCACTGTAATGTCAGCCATATCCTCGCAGTTCTGTTTAGGTGTGCAGTGAGTACAAATAGAGCTTTATCATTGTTCAAGTTTAACAAGTTCGCATGCATCTCATTTATCAACAATTCGTGATTAGACTCATAGCATCAGCTTTAGCTATGTGATATGATCTGGGGTTTCATGTGAGATGTACAGCCAGGGCTGGCCTTTGGGTACAGGCAACCACCTGGGCCCTGTATTTGTGGGAACCCAATAGAAACTAACACTAGATCTGGTATTTGTGTGTGTGTGTTCGTGTGTGTGTGTGTGTGTGTGTGGGGGGGGGGGTGACCGTCCCCCAGTGGTTGCATTGCCTTGAGTTGATTTTAGTCATTTAGCCGTGGCATGTGTCACACCGGGTACATGTGGCCTAAGGGTGACCCCCAAGAGAAACATCCCACAAACACAGCTGCTAGTCAGCTTCAGACTGATAACTTGTAGATTTGTAGTACAGCACTGTAACAATTGTCTGAACACCCACACCCTTCCTGGGATGACACGTTAAACAGCTGAGTGTCATCAGCACACAAATGATACGACAGTCCATGACATTAGATTATGCCACTTAGTTATTTCAGATATACGATATATTTGTATCAGCCAGATACAGAAGGAAGTCTGTTGAACAACTTGCTCCTACAGAATAGGTACTGATTGTTTACCATCTTATATCACAGCCATCCGGATCAGAATATATACACTACAGCGTAGTAACAAGGCTTACAGAACACCACTTAAAGCAAAATGACCTCCATGACAGTTATCAATATCAGTCTGCTTATCGGTAGAGGTCATTCAACAGAAACTGTTGTCTTTAAAGTGCACAGAGACATTGCCGAGGCTCTTGGTGAAGGATACATGACTGCATTAATTATGCTTGATTTAACTGTAGCTTTCGATGTAACCGATCACTCGATACCACGGAAGCGTTTAGAATTCTCTTTCCGCATCAGAGAAAAGGCCTTAAACCTGGTAAAGTCGTACCTCACCGACGGAACTCAGTGTGTTTCAGTCACAGATAAAATATCATGAGATGTATATCTTGATTTTGGTCTACCACGGGAATCCATTTTAGGACCAAAGAATTACTATATTACTATATATATACTAAAACATTAACTATCAGTGTTATATGGATGATACTCAAGTCTACACGACTTTAAAGCCTTGTAATAAATCGGATGATATTCCATCTTCAATTCAAGCTTGTACTGAAGACATAAGTATTTTGATGAACAGCGACATGCTGAAATATTCATTGTTTTCTCATCCAAGAAAACTGGGAATCTTCGCATAAAGGTAGGATCCACTTATATAAAAATGTTCCTGGTCTGCGAGAAATCTAGGGCTTATATTGGATACTACTCTAGAAATGGAGAAGGTGAATTATATATGTAAGTCCTGTTATTATCAAATAAGAAATATAGGATTTATTTATAAGTAAGGTACATAAATGATGAGACATGCAAGACTTTAGTCCAAGCCCTTATAATATTTCAACTGGACTGTGGCATTGCATTGTTACATAATATCCTACTCACTCTCTCTCTCTCTCTGATAAACCGCCTTCAGTGAGTGCGGACCTGTGATGCACGTCTGGTGACACCCACTCACAAAAGGGAACATATAACACCTGTTTTGCGCTGGCTTCCTGTGCTTTTCAGATCACTGTGCAAGATCCTGTTTCACACACTCAAAGTGCTGAGTGTAACAACACCACTGTATCTAAGCAATCTGATCCAAAAGTATACACCAGTGAGATCGCTGCAATCTGAGTCTTGTTCACTCTTGATGGCAATATACAGAGACAATCCTTCCGATGATATCTACCAGACTGTGGAATAAGTTACCTAATCATATTAATCTTGCAGCAAGTAAAGAAATACGTTGTAAGGTTCTTAAAACCCACTTATTTAAACAAGTCTATTTATAATATTAAAACCAGTGTATTTATGTATAAACTGAGTTTGTGCTATATGAGCTTAGAACGTGTTTTAATTATTGTTTAAATGTAAAGCGTCTTAGAGCAATTCAAGATGAATATAAGGCATTATATAAAATAAATATTTTTGTTATTATTATTATGGTGAACTTTGCCAATCTGGATATTATACAGCACCTTTGAATGGCTCCTACTAATAATTAATTTTTAAATCTACATTATTACTATTAGTGTTATTATTATTATTATTTTTAAACTGCATCTCCGTATATTCCAAACAAATACTTAGAGATTGATGTTACAAATTCTCAATTGCTGCGGGACCGATCAAACGTTTTTACCGATTGTTACTACAAGGCCTATCTAAAATTTATGTTATGGCCCATTTAACCTGATGGTGTTTCCGGAGTATGATAAAAGCATATAAACACTGTGTATCTGATGAGACTGATTTTGAAGTCATCTCTTTTAGCACAACCTTCGAACGATTACCCAGGATGCACCCCACAATTTTTGTCAGATATTGATATTGCCCCTACCTATAATGATTTATTTCCTCTTTCGTGTTTTCGCTAATGGATCTATTTTTTAAACAGTTATTCCCATCTTGGTACTACGATAGTGCAATAAGTAGAGCGTTACGTTGTAAACATACAGGTCATGGTTGAATTTCCAGTGCTAGCCGAGTGTGTGGGATGTTTCCCTCTGTGATGGCCTTGGCCTTCTGTATCTGCTGCGACTTATCACGAGGTTAAACAAAGCACTCATTCACTCACCAAGTGAGGGATACCACCAGGATCTAAAGCACACTTCCTGATCAGTATGATCTATAAACCACTAGGTGCTGAGCATAAAGATTACTTTTCACTCTAAACACAGGATCGGGAACTCTTAAGGTTTTAAGACATTATTTAAAAAAATAAGTAGTTGCAGTGGTAAATATCAATCACTTTGAACTGTCAAAATTTAGTTTTCACTTATTTTTGTGCAATAAATGCCATGAAGCCAATATCCTTGAAATTTCCATCCGGTTGTTTGCTAGGCTAACGTTCACAGACTCAGCTGATGTAGCTGGATGAGGTTTACCAAATTTGCAGCCAACTCATGAACTCGTGTATCTTTGTTAAGATTGATTGATGTTTTACGGCCACTTTTGTGCACATGGTAGGCTAAATGGGCCGAGCGACCTCCAAAGGTAATGAGGCGAAGTTAAAGATGAAACAACCTTCAGATATGCCCACGCCGAGATTTGAACACAGGTGGTAGTGATCTGTAGTCCAACACGCTACCGCTAGACCACGGAGGCGCCCGTATCTTTGTTAAGAGAAAGATTCTAATGAATATTAATCATATATCTGGAAAAGAAAGGGAAACATCCTACAAAAACGGGCGTAAGCCGGATTTGAACCCAGTAACTGAAGGTTTGTAGTAAAGTACTCTAAGAACTTTGCTATTGGAGTTCCCCAGTACTAGTTCATGGGTTTTTTTCCCTATGATATCGCCCTCGCTCTCAATTAGCTCATTAAACCAGAATCACCTTTTACAACTTACTAATCTAGTCCAACCCAATTGGTAAGTGTAGCAATGTTGTTTTTTATATTAACAATTTCAGAATTGCCTTTAATGGACATCAATGTGGTGGTCCTATTCTTATCTAATCTGTTTATTTTGGAAAGATGGAATCAAAATATGGGAAACACTATTTGCACAAAGCATAATAATGTCCCAAGATCATAAATACCTGTGTACCAATTTGGGGAAACTTTATGTCACCAATTCAGCACTGTTCATCATCACAGAATGTTAATTTCAATGCTAAGAAATGCCATGTTGCAGGTTTTTTCACTTGAAGTTGGTCTCATTTTGGGTATGTAACGTCACACAATTAATCCATTCTGTTGTTGAATTATTAAATCTCTTGCAAATGTTATCCAGCAGCCTTTTCTTGGATATAAAGTGAATGCATGTTGCTAAAGCTGAAGTGTTATTTCAATGCTATGGCACCCTATGATGTAGCAACATCTCATACCTGCTTCCTCACTGTTTTAATGTCATCCTATAGGTGAGGTACCTGATGTATTGCAAGATGAGCAATATGATCATCACGAAGAAACTATTTTACATTTGGAAATTAAACCGTTTTTGCACAACAGAGTCATAAAATGTTACACTTATTGATTTAAATGCATGAAACACCTGAAAAGTTGAAACAGTAACACCCGAATCTTTGTTAACTTTGTGACTCATGAATCACAAGTTCCCATATTTTTGTGGATAGCATACAGTAAAGGGTTGATGCAGTATACTACCTCTGTATTCATGGCTACCTGACCATGAAAGGTAAAATCCAGACTTAAATGGGCCAAAACAGTGAAAGATATAAATCTGTCCAAATAAATATTTGGTCTGTTGGCATATAGTTTTGCGGCGGAGTTTAGTTTTTGTTAGATAGTGTGGCTTTATTTTTCCACAGTTAAGCATTTAACTGTCATTCTGGGGTGCTTTATATATAAATCAAACAAATAAGATTCTTAGATGACCAATTTAAGAATATGCAACATTAAACACACAATTCTGAAGATTATATTTAAAACTACATGCATTTCTTTATTGACAGTGCCTCAGTTGGTCTAGGAGTTGATTCCATTTGTGTGTGAAATGGTCTTGATGCATAAAGTTTATGAGATAGCTCCATCCGCAAGATATATATTTTGCACTGTAGCACTGTAATGGGATTTCTTTAATGAGGGAAGATTAACTGTTAGAAAGTAATAGCACCTTTTTGTGTCACCTATTTATAATCTGCTAGGTGGCCTAACTATTAGTTACTAATTTAAACAATAGAGGCAGCACCAAATATGAGCTGTGTTTTATTATACTCACTAGGTGTCAGCACGGTATGGTTAATTTTATCTTCTGGATGAGCACTGTTTCTTTCTTAACATATTTCAGTCTAGTGTGTGTGTAATATTGGGTATCAAAGCCTTTTACCATTTGAGTTACAGCCAAAAGTTGTAGTAATGAAATATACAGACATACATACATAAGTGTGTGTGTGTGTGTGTATAGACAGACATTCATACATGAATGTTAATAGATACGGTTTAGTACTCTGTTATATATATATATATATATAAAATCCAAAACACAAATATTTGCACACACACACGTTTGCAAACACGCATATATATATATATATATATATATATATGCACACACATACAAACAGCCATTCTCACCTAAGTGCTAAGGAAGTAGCTAATTAAATGTAACATGTAAAAATAAACATTCCAAGCACAGAGAAAACAAATTATACAACAGTATATCTTTTTATCATTGGATGGTATTTGTTTACAAAAATAGCAAACATCAAGTTTATATATATATATATGTGTGTGTGTGTAAAGAGCAAAATTGATTGTTTTCACAACTGGCTTCATCAAACCTTTGCTGAACTGCGTTCTACCGTTTGTCTGAGTTAGTGTGGTTCAGACATGATCTTTGTGATATGTTTTTTCATGATAGTATTTCCAGTCATTACTTAGCCTCAGTGTGCCATATAATATCCAGATTGGCAAAGTTCATGTCTGGTCTGGCAAAAATGGCATTTGTTAAGAAAAAGAACACCTCAGCTAAGACTGCACTGAATCATTAATCATTAAGTTAAGTAACTGTGAAGAAGGTAAGGGAAAGTAAACATATAGCTAAAACAGTGGATATGTAAGGCGGGTGTTTTTCATATTTTTTTCTGGTATTTTGCCACTTTCCTCGTCTGGTTTCTTCATTAGGGACCAAAGTGATTTCCCCCATAGGTTAAATTAATTGCGTGTTTGCTGTATATTTGTTTCACTTTAGGTTTCCATAGCAATATATGTTAATCCTGCGGTATTCGCCTATAAGGTACAAAGAGGCATTTTTTACGTTCAGCGGAATAAGTTTTAAACGTCCCACGTCAAAGTGCAAAAGCGCTGTTTAGTTTGTATCCAGTATGGTAGCAGTACGTATCCCAACTTTGATTATACTATTTGCGTTGATATGTTATGTGTGACTGAATGTGTGTTTTGGCAATGGGTGCGAAAACAGTGCTGGCTCAGAGAATAGTGTTTTATGAATGCCGTCTCCAGATGATCCGGGATTAAATACAGAGATGTTTCTGTTTTACGTCCTCTTGTGGTAAACTGTAAGGTGAATGGGCCAACAATCGATATAAAGACTAACAGATTAGTTATTTAATTTTGATATCTGTGATGTTTCATTTTATATATATTCCCAGGCCTGGCTGTGTCTGTAGGGTGTTTCATCTCTTGCTGTGCCTGATTACATCTGGCGGTCACTTGGCCAATTTAAACCACAAAAGCGGGAACAAGACATTTCACATTCATTTATATATATATATATATATGCATTCAGGATGTGTGGTAATAACATGAAACAATTGTTACTAGTAATTTAGGTAACAGGTTTCTAGTGATTTTCCCATCTGGAACCATCAACTATTTGTTACAGTCAATATGCACTGGCTCCAACAACCAACTTGATGAAGTTTGTTTAATAAATATTGGCTTAAAACTGTCTAGTATTGTTTAGAACTAATTAACTGCCGCTTATTGACCTTAAATACCACACATTGTTTGCTGGCTAGAAAAAAGCCACCAACGGACCTAAAAAGCTACATAGTGCCATGTTCCGGCCTCCGTTCTGTGTTGTTTTTTTAAACAATGATTCCATGTTTAATTATTTTTCAGATCTTGTTTTAATTAACCCAGAGGTAACAGGGTTCAAGCTAGGTGTTGTTGGGGGTTTTATTTCTCCCTCTTTCTCTCCCTCTCCGGGCTCCATTATCAGATGGGAGCAGAGGCAGTTAGGAGATAGTCTGCCATTACTTGTGTCTCTGACAGGTCTGTCTTTATGCATGTATGTATGTATGTCACCACACACACACACACACACACACAGCCTTTATCAGTATATGTATCTATAGGAGTATTTTTTTTCTTCACATGATGTATTACAAAAAGTGGATGGTCTAAGTCCCTGGACTGAACAGTCGCCCCAGTGTGTTATTAGTGTATATAGTTATGCACCTGTAGGTTTAAGTGTGTATTAATAATGGGAAGAATAGATTTGTATGGATGTTTTAGTACTCTGAGCCAGTGTCATAGCACACATACAGAGAGAGAGGGGGAGACTCGTGAGACATTACAGGAGTAACAGGTCTTAGCATAAAAAGCTGCTGGTTTGGTTTCAGTTCTCTGGTGAATAATCAAGATGCTATATTTTTGTGATTCTCTGTGCCAGTGCCTTATTCTACACGGCTAAAACATACACTTGAGACATTACACGTCTCAGCATAAAGTTGCTCGTTTCATTTCAGTCCTCCAAATAATGATTCGTCCAGATGTAGTATTCATTATTTATGATTCTCCGTACCAGTGCCTTTTCACACACTGCTAACACTCACACACACACACACACATTGTCAGTTTGATATTATATATTATTGCCATCATCCAGCCAGTTGTGGAAGAACATTAGACAAACCATTACATTCTCTGATTAACAAATAACAGTTCCACAAGACCAACGGACGCCTGCTTCTGCAGATAATGTTTCCGGTTTACTTTCGTCGCCTGAAGAGCTCCGTTAGCGGCGATTTTCAATCTCTGCCACCAGATGGCAGCACAACGCATACGATGATTGGCGGCCCGATGATTGTTTGAAACAAAACCTGGAAAGAAAAAACCAAAACAACAACACAGAGAGCAGCGTGTGAAATTGTCGGCCATCATCCACGCTGCATATTGTTTAGCCGTTAACGAAATGGACCACTCATCGTCTGTTTGCCGAACGCCGCAATGTGCCCGATTCTCGCCTAGTTTGCGGCCAAAATTGGCAGTTTAGCTAAATGAATGTGTGTTATGAGAAGAGGGGCAATAATTACCACTTACTCACTGTGCAGCCATTATGCAATAACCGTTATCTGCTGACCTTTGATCGCCAGTTTTGTCAACACTTATACCGTTGTAACGCCTATACACTAACGTTGTTTGTCTGGCGCCCATTTTTTGTGGGGTCTGTAAATAAGTCTAAAGAAGAAAGCGGGAAAAAACGTCTCCCATTTAATAGAATTATACCGCTTTTTAGCCGTATATTTTACCTCCCTCCCCCCCCCCAACCAACCACACACACACACACACACACACACATTAGATAAGCGTTTGGGAACTGGTGTATCGTTTGGTAATTAAGGCTTTATTCGGTAAATCTTTATGTTTATTTTTCTCTGCGTTTAATATTCTTCGTGTCGAATTCTATTGTAAAATAAGGTATTGAAGTACAGATAAGGGAGAAAGGACAGGTTAATGAAAGCAAATATTTAGTGTAATCGTGGATAACAAACAAGTTGTCTTTTATTTAGTGAGCAAGTGAGTGGCAAAATTAATGAGGAGTTTGAATTTTGGTTGTGTGGAAAAAAATTGACATTTATTTTCATGTCTAAGGATTTCTGTTTTTATTATAATGAATGACTACAACTAGCCATGTATAAAGACTAGATGTTGTTGTTTTTGTCAAAAGACTGTATACGTTGACTATATCTAAGAATTTCATATATTGACTATGCCAATGGACTTAAACCTTGACTTTGTCCAGGGACTTTAAACATTGGTTATTTCTAAAGACCTTATACGTTAGTTATGTAAAAGAGCTTTATACTTTGGTTACATCTAAGGACGTTATGTTTTGAGTATTTAAATAACTTTATACACTGCTTACTAGAATTAGTATACTGCTATCTTCAACACCCCTTGGGGTATACTGTTTCTAGTCTATATACTCTTTATATTTGCTATCATCTCTGACCATTTTCATCTACTAAATTAATGACTGAGTAGACTAGGGACCATACGATATGCTAACAGTTTATAGTTGGATTTAAACACAGCTCTGTTTGTTTTCCTAACACTCTACTGCTGAATGATCTTTCTCTTGTAGTCTACACTTAATATAAAATTTTGTATAATATATTTGGAAATGTTTACTGTATTTTGAACATATTCTTTATTGTGTGTTGAAAGTCATAAATTAAGCGCGCGCGCACACACACACTTACACACACACACATATATATATATATATATATATATATATTGATTCTCAAGCTTCAAAATATTATGAACTAATATTAATTTTTTGCTTCAAAATTTGTGTCAACACACAATTTTGGCGGTCTATAAATAACATTCATTATTATAACAAATATTGTATTGGATAAATATGGGAAACTAAGTTAGAACCAATCTAGACCCATTTATATACAAATGGTATAACAAATAAAATAAACCAGTTCAGGGGTCAGAGAAATGTTACACTCTGTTTCATTATTTAGCCTAAGTGCTATTTGATATACTAATTTTAAATCAGTATCACTTATAAACTATTATTATCATGTGCGGTTAGAGGTTTTAAAATGAGGAATCAAGTATCTGGTGATAGTATTTTGTTGTTGGGTTTTACATTGGGGGAACACACACACAGAGTCTGATTCGGCTGGCTATAACGTTATATAGGGTCCATGGACCTGACACGCGTTATAAGTGGGTCGCAGATAGTAACAGTCCGTATGTGTCAGTGTGTGTGTGTGGTGGTGGGGTGGGGGGCCTTAGGGGTGTGATATGATACGACATATTACCTCACGTATTTTCTCCATTTAAGAACAAGAGAATAACCACAACATGGAATAATTTGGGAAAATCAATCAATACATCGTTGTTCTTTCGTCTAGAATATAATAAGTCGGTTTAATTCAGACGAGAACGATGAATTTTGTCAGTACCACTCACGATCATTCCCCCATTTTGTCTCACAAAATAACGCTTCACATTTATTCAAATCCCATCAGAAACAACAACTCTATTGATAACTAAATGGATATTTATTGTTGCGTCGTCATCATTTGAAAATTCACCTTTTCAGACTTGCTTATCCTTGATGAATTTTGCATCGTACATCGACTATGATTTTTCCCAACCCCTCCACTAGGTGCGCCACTGAGCTCGATTCTTTTCGATGATATTGGGACAATAGAAGTTTGTAATTATTATTATTATTAGATTCTGTGATCCTGTCATAAAACCAACTTTGTATAAATAGCTATTGCAAGTCTTTTTCTTGCGGGGGGGGGGGGGGGTAATCGTTTGTGAGTCACCTTGCTGTACTCTCACGATTAGCTCAAATTAAGTCAGATTTCCTTTCGGTATCTTTTTCTTAAAAATCCTTATGCGATTAATATGGAAACATGGCCCCTTTTTATACGGAAATAGTTTCTTTACGTACAATTAATAAAGTAGAAATGATAGCTGTGAATTGAGATGCAAGTAATCGGAATTATGTTATGGGCGGAGTCACGTGCTATGGAAGGCGGTAATTGGGTGATCAATGCCACATTAACAGAGGAAACCATCCGCATGAACGTGTGTTTGTTCTAATATGCAATTAAGTTCCAATTAAATTCGCTTCTTTAGGTTAAATGAACTAGCTACTTGACACACTGGATAATTACTGACTGTTATCGATGCTTTGAATTATGACAAATACGAAATGTTAAAACTGTTTGAATTTTAGTGAATGATGTGTATATATCTTCAGACCATATAATCGTGGCAAGCATCCCCGCATTATATCCGCTTCGGGATATACTAGATCACGTGATAATAAAGCTAGATTATCTCTCTCTCTCTTTATATATATATATATATATATATATATATATATATATATATATATATATATTACAGTTAATACGTCTATTGCTAACTGGGATTTTATGCAGATTACCTGAATATTTCCTGAAGACACAACTTATTGCTATTTTAGGTAGTACACTGACTGATTAAACCTCTGTATTGCGGCATCCTTGCAGTCTTGTACTGCGACAAAGGGAATTCTTGTTCCAATTGTAAAACACACCCAAACACACAGAGTTAAACTGTTCTACTCCATTTATGCTGTAGCACTTCAGTTGGTAGTATTACAGCCTACTCTAAGGGTCTAACCGTAGAGTTCCGTCCTCTCTCTCTCTCTCTCTCTCTCTCTAGGATCAGCTATTCTTTGAGAGTATAAAAAGCTCCGGGGTCAGAGGTCACCTTTAGCAGATGACTTAGGGTGAACTTTCACCTCGCTAGCGGCATCCTCCATTTAATTTGTTACATGTGCCCGGAAAAAAGGCCGGCATCTTGAAGAATGCGCCGAAAATAAACCAGCCCGTGAAAAAAATGCCGAAAAGAGGGTGTTTTGGTACATACAGGTGTGCCGAATAATGCCAGGCGGGAAAATGTTATTTCTCTTTCGTGTGTATGGTCTGTGGGATTTTTCTTCGTCTACTTCTTTGGTCTTGTTTTTGTTTGTTCAACGTCTAAACGACGAGGGAACTTAGAAGTGAGCATTAGCCAGCGGGAGCACTCAAGCACGCACGCATACATACACGCATGCACACACGCACGCATGCAAACCTTGCCGAAGATGCTATTTTAGCACCAGGTCGGGTGTTCTTTATATAGAGGTGAGTCTGTAATGCATGTTTTGTGTACATAATCAAAGGTGACTGGCGAATTGATAGAGGCTGCTTCAATCGGTGTATTTTCAGACAGATAGTTACTTAAGGCAGGTGGTCACTTGTGTAGGTTTTCGTCTCTCTCTATCTGTGTGTGTGCGTGTGTGTGTGTGTGTGCGTGCCTGCGCGCGTGTGTGTATGTGTGCGTGTGTGCGTGTGTAAGGTTACCCTAACAACTACCGCTGTTTGCTTGTCCGGAGTCGGCAGTCACTTTGAAGTGTCTAATCAGATGTAAATTATGTCAGCTTTGCACAAAACTTGTTTACATTCATTATGCGAGTTGTTGATTTTCATATGTAAATTGATCACAGCCGTTCATTATTTGAGGGAAGAGTTGAAAGAGTAAATTGTTATCATCTCAGCGTACGTCTACATCAATCTGGAACAGTTGATAACAATAATACTAGAAATAATAGTAATGATTGATAGTCAGTCAGTCAGTCAGTCAGTCAGTCAGTCAGTCAGTCAGTCAGTTAGTTAGTTAGTCAGTCAGTCAGTCAGTCAGAGTCAGTCAGTCATCGAATTTAGTTGGTGAGTGTATTTAATGAGTTAGTAGAGTTAATGTGTTTAATAAATGAGCAGATTGTCGGTTTGATGTGTTTATTCTGTGTTGGATGTTTGTTTAATTTGATAAATGAGCATTAGTACTGTTTAGATGACCTTTATTGGGAGTGTGGGGGGAGGGGTGTTGCCGTAACACTCTCCATTCACGTCTGTAATATAAAGATGAGTGCTACCTGTTGGTCGGGATCCGAACGATAATCGTTTTATGGGAGATAAATAATTCCGGTTGACAACGCGCCTTCACAACTCTGATCCGGAGCCGTTTGATCCCGTGGACGTTCGCTCCAGATTAGCGGATCTAGAGACCCGATGCCTCCTCGGAACGCCTCCCGACATACCTGCAGCGAGCGTCTCGTTGATAGGGCGCCACCTGCTGGCAGAGACGGTAACCCGGTCGGGTCTGTAGTATTTCCAACTAGAACGCTATTTATTATTGTCTTGACTGGATAATTGTCGGGTTGTAGGTTTTTTTTAAAAACAATTTAGCCATTAATAGATGATAGATGTAGTTTGTCGAAACGTTTGCCGAACTATTGTTTTGTCGTGAGCTATGGCAGCGTTTTTTTCCTACGTTGATGGGGGCCGCCTCCGTGGTCTAACTGGTAGCGCGTCGGATCACAGATCACTACCACCCGTGTTCGAATCCCGGGGCGTGGGCCTATCTGAAGGGTGTTTCATCGTTGACTTCGCTTCGTTACCTCTGGAGAGCGCTCGGCCCATTCAGCCTACCATGTACGCGAAAGTGGCCGTAAAACATCAATCATCGTCGTTTCTAGGTTGATGTCGGAAATTGGATTACCGTGTTATTGTTTATAGAAGTGGTATTTCTTGGTGGATGGTGATGCCGTTTCTAAACGTTTACGCGTTACTCTTAGTTAATTGTTATTTTATATTTATCATTGTTACGGGGTAGCAAGGTCAAAGCGGGGCCCTTGAAACAAACTAGTAATCGAAATGTTTCAAAGTGTATATCTCATCCTTTACTGTTAGAGGAAAGTCGCCAGGGGGCGTGTCCAGGAATTTGGGAAACGGAAGGGGGGGGTGTTCTGTTGACCGTAACATCGATCACTAAATACTTGTACAAATGACATAACGACACGAGACATGTAATAATTATTCAAAGGTTCCGGCCTTTTGGCTTCTATATGATGTGTATCCTATATGATGTGCACTCAGATGTTAATGTAGTTGTCTTACAGTAGGTGCCGACGAATGATACAAAACAAAATTGATTTTTTTATAATTTGTAAATCTTTTTCTCTCTCTCTCTCTCTCTCTCTCTCTATATCTCTATATATATATATATATATATATATATATACACACTTCTGTGCACCAGGATGCCAAATAATCACCGGAGATACAGAGGTGAAAAAGATTAAGCATCCTTCCAGTCAATGTTGCTTTTAGGACGCGTTTTTTCCCTGGATTCCCGCGATATTTTAACGTATGACGCAAAAAATAATCCATGGGTACCACAGGACACAGAATAAAACCCCATCACGGAATATTGTAAATGTTGTACCCATTAACTGTCTCTTCCCTCAACATTATTTTTAAAGTAAATGATATGTATACACTTAATTACGCTCACATTATAATACTAATATGTATAAAACCTCAAATAGGCTCCAAATGTCAACATTTTCAGTTAATATTTTCCTGTAGGTATGCGCCCGTACCCCATGAATGGTTTTCGTGCCAACGATGAATGCCAATTGCCCGCCTTTTAAAAAGCTAATGGGGAGTTCCCTCCACGTTGACCAAGTCTTAGAATCAACGCTGCTTCCAGCACTGGAGGCCGCCTCTGTGGCTTAACTGGTAGCGCGGTTGACCACATATCTATAGCACCTGGGTTCAAACCCCGGCCGGGCTATGTCAGAAGGGTGTTTCAGTTCGCCTCATTACCGTTGGAAGTCGCTCGGCCCATTTAGCTTACCTTGTGCACAAAGGTGGCTGTAAAAACAACAAAACAACACCATCTTCCAGTACTGTCGCCATCTACTTATTACGCCACTGAGATTGGAGTTTGTGTACTGAAGACCTTAGACTGTCTAACATATAGCAATGAGCGACGATTCAAGAATGTGTTGCCAAAATGCAAAAAAATACGAACTTAAAAACACAAGGAAAACACTGCCAGATTTGACTAAAAGCCGTCTCATAGATCAAAGCGAATCCGTTTAATGTTGTTCTTTATCAATAATAGATCCAGACTAATTAGATAGATATTATGTGTCGTAATATTCTTTACTGTCGTATCCTGGGTACAGTTTCTTGGAAGCTCTGCTGCAGACATTGACACCCAATTTTACTGTAGCTTGTTGTCAAAGTGCTGTGTCTGCGCCGACGATTCCGCCATCTTATATGGTCTGTTTAAATTGGTTAATTAGGTCACAATGGAGGCGTGGTTTATTTGCTCGTTTGTCATTGGACAGATGTAATACTGTTGGCGAATTAATTTATGAAATGCGATAAAGTTATGAATAAAGCTGAACTGACACCACACAACATAAAGAATCTTAGTAAGCTAATGTTTCATATGGGTATAAGATCAGTGGAATCCTTGGTTTGCAACAACCATGTGTGTTTGTCATTTTGTTTGTTTGTCTGTCTATGTGTGTGTGTGTTTTGGGAGGATAATATTTGTATTTTAGCAGTACGTGAAAAAACACGTGCACAGAAAACATTCAAGATATTTTTAACAGATAAAAGAGACGCCAGTAAATGAGCTTTTTGTGCCGATGTCTCATCGAATCCCAGTAACTCACTCACTCACTCACTCACTCACTCACTCACTCACTCACTCACTCACTCACTCACTCACTCACTCAATCACTCACTCACTCACTCACTCACTCACTCACATTATTATTATTAGCAAATGTACATCAAGCGCCAGCTAAGAAATTTTTCCCATCAAATGGTTCACTGACGAAGTATTTTGATTGATCTTCAAATATGTAATTGTGTGCGATTATTGACAGGTGAATGACGTGATATGTCGGTGATATATCAGCCGCCGGTCACGGTGTGTGATATTGTTATGGATATATCAGCACTATATCGCCATCTATCAGATGTGTAAGGTGACCGACTGACTGACATACCAAAGGGTGGTATCGTCATTATAGTGACATCTACTCTGATGTGATAACAATCAATCATATAGGGCAGTAAAGACACACACACACACACACACACACACACACACACACACACACACACACACACACACATCAACACACACAGCGCGCACAGTATTTTGCGTATGTGTCCTCACTCACTAACTCAGGTGTGTGTGTATGCAATCTCTCTCTCTCACCCTCTCTCTCTCCACGTGTGTATGTGTGTGTAGTTTCTCTCTCTCTCTCTCTCTCTCTCTCTCTCTCTCTCTCTCTCTCTCTCTCACTCTTGTGTGTGTGTAGTTTCTCTCTCTCTCTCTCTCTCTCTCTCTCTCTCTCTCTCTCTCTCTGTGTGTGTGTGTGTGTGTGAACGTGTGTGTGAGCGTGTGTGTGATGTTCCTATCTTCCCGACATCTGACAGCGACCATCTCACCCGCTCCCCCCACCCAGCAGGTGGTAGTACTGGATACCTGCTGGTTAATGACCTGTTCCTGTCTTATCCTGTTACGGTTCCTGATTGGTCAGTGCCATCATGATGGATTATTATTTGTGAATGAGAGGTGACATTATGAAGGATGTACTCGCTAACTGATCCGTAACAAAGAGGTGTCGGTATGATCATTAATCTAGATCTACTCCATGGCATTTATCTATCTTACTTTATGGTTTGGCGTACCTTTGGTTATCTACAATATAATGGTGTTCATGTCTGTCTGTCTGTCTGCCTGTATATCTGTCTCTGTCGGTTTGTATGTCTGTCTCTTTCTGTCTATCTGTCTGTCTGTATGTATGGACGGATGTGTGGATGTATGTATGCATGTATGTCTCTGTCTGTCTGTCTGTCTGTCTGTCTGTCTGTCTGTCTGTCTGTCTGTCTGTCTGTCTGTCTGTCTGTCTGTCTGTCTGTCTGTCTGTCTGTCTGTCTGTCTGTCTGTCTGTCTGTCTGTCTGTCTGTCTGTCTGTCTGTCTGTCTGTCTGTCTGTCTGTCTGTCTGTCTGTCTGTCTTTCTTCTTCTTCTTTGTTTCTCTTCTGTCTGTCTGTCTGTCTGTCTGTCTGTCTGTCTGTCTGTCTGTCTGTCTGTCTGTCTGTCTGTCTGTCTGTCTGTCTGTCTGTCGCTTCTTGTTCTGTATCTGTCGTGTATGCGTGCTGGGCTGTCGTTGTTGTCTCTGTCTGTATGTCTGCCGGTCTGTCTGTATGTATATCTCTGTCTGTATGTCTGTCTGATTGTCTGTCTTTGTTTGTATGTAAGTTTCTTTCTGTCTGTTTGTCTGCCTGTCTGGTTTTCTGTCTGTCTGTGTGCCTCTATATTTATTGAGTGTTTTGTTTAACACCCACGCTGGTCTCATCTAGTATATAAAGCCGATGGTTTACTTCCTTGGGTAAATGAATAGATGAGATGAAACATCCGACGGAAACAGGTAACACGTGGAAACCCCACACCACGACCTGGAGGTCGACAGGGCAGTACGTTACCGACTGAGCTCTATAGGTGTACACATAGTACAGGTAATACGTGATTATTTTAGTTAGTGTAATATTTAGCGAAAACAAAACGACTAATCCTGATCCATAATCACTGGCGCCGATCACCTTTTGTCTGATCCCGACAACTCTCGCACCCATTCCCCCGACCCCCACAACGATCCACCCATCCACCCCACCCCAAATCTACTTCGCCATTATTTAATTCCCATCCATAAGACAACTATCATGGCCAAGTAAACTTTAAAGTACGGATACAAGAAAGAAGAAGAATAAAAAGGAAGGAATCCCCCCCCCCCGCCCCCCCTAGACTGACCGCATCTCGCCGAGAGCCAGAACAGCGCCGCCTAAATTTGCCATTTTCTCTCTATGATCTCAGTCTAACCGGGTTGACCTCGGCCGCGTATCCGGGGCACATTCGGCCTCGTTCTCGTCCCCAGCCGGTGCGGTTCAAAGATGACGATCAGAGGGCGAAAGTCGGACGCGGCGTCTTTGATCACTACACGGAATCGGTGTCCATTTCTCTGAAAATGGCCAGTCGGGGAACGGCAAGAAATCAAGCCACTTTACTGGCCAGTTCGCCGAGAGGTGGGAATTAAATTTTTTTTCTTTCGAAGCCGACGTCATCCGCCCTCCCCACCGCATCCCATCGTGATCGAACGAATGAATGATTGAAAAATTGCTTTATTCTGTTTTTATTATTTACGGTCGGTATTTCGTCAGCGGCATCAATGTTTACATCGGATAATGCAGAAACGAGATGCCAAGAAACTGGAGAGAGAGAGAGAGAGAGAGAGAGAGAGAGAAGAACACAATGTTCAGTCGGTGTCTTTAGGTGTGATGACGACGAGTCGAATTGGCCTCGCCAGGTGTATGTAATACGATATCTTATTGGCGTTTGTATGTTCTTGGAAAGTAAATATGTCATCATCATCATCATCATCATCTGCTGCTGCTGCTGCTGGTGCCCAGGGTAGTACTGGCATGGCTGATGTTGCTGGTGATAAGTTTTAGCGACGCTAGGAGCGCTGATGTTGCGATTTAATTGTTTTAGGAAGCGAGCGAAATTTGGCCTTTTTGAGGAAAAAACGAAGTTTTTCCGGTTAATTGTGGTGTCTCTATGAGATAGCCTTAGGGCTGTTTTTGTTTTACACGTACGTGTTGTTGTTGTTATTATTCGTTTTTAATTTGATCTTATCAGGACGAATCATATGAAGACGACAGATGGGTCTACATCGTGAATAAGTCTGGTATGTTCTTACCACTACTCGACAGTGTGTGCGTGAGTGCGTGTAGCTAATCCGAATGAGAAATGAACTATATTTCATGTCATTGATTTCGAATACCCTACCCGAAATACTGCGATTGTAGGATAATCTCACTCACTCACTCACTCACTCACTCACTCACTCACCCACTCACTCACTCACTCACTCACTCACTCACTCACTCACTCACTCACTCACTCACTCACTCACTCACTCACTCACTCACTCACTCACTCACCACATCACGTCACATCCACACGACCATCAATGACGTATTACCCCACCTGTTACCGGTATTGGTCGTCGTGTCCGTGTTCTATTTATTGTTGTTAATGTGATTTGTTTTCTAGAGCACAGATTACGTGGTCAATAGACCAGGATTAGGTCAGTAGATTTAACGGTATTAGGTCGGGTTAATGACACCAATACGGTGTGCGCGTGTGCGTGTGCGTGTCCGGTGTGTGTGGTTAGAAGAGCCATTATCGTGTCTGACCTAGACTTAGGTCTGTTGTCTGTTTATAGAGCGTGTGGCCAGACACTGACTGTGATGGTTAGATCGGTGGCTCTCTGTATGCTGGTCGTAGATCACGGGCCAAGTTGATGTGTTCTACGTAGTTAGCGATCGTTTGCCAACTTCCCGTTCGACCACTGAACAGCCAGGAATATATATATATATATAGTAAATATGTACCGAGAATCCCCGACCAGGTTGGGGAGGGAAGGGTGGTGGATATGCAGCGGATGGGGGAGTGGGAAGAGAGAGAGAGAGAGATAGATAGAGAGAGAGTGAGCTAGCTACTCAAGATGATTAAGTTTCTCAACACTTGGCTAGAATATCAGCAACGGCACAATTAACGCGGTCAGAAGAGGCGCGCTCACTAACGCCCGATGTTCGCGAGCTCGACCCATTCGGCATACCTTTGGCGAACGTTCCCGAGATCTGATGTTTTCTCGTCGTTAGCCAGTCATGGCAGCAGATATGAATGTCAATTTCCCCCGGTTTTTGTTGTTGTTGTTGTTGTCAATTGTAAATTGTTGTTGTCAATTGTGGGAAAAAAAACACGAATCTAATAAAGGCGTAGTTACGTGACCATATATATATATATATATATATATATAAAACCAATAACAACTGAGAGGGAATATTGGGGCGCCTCCGTGGTCTAGCGGTAGCGCGTTGGACCATAGATCACTACCACCCGTGTTCGAATCTCGGCGTCGGCATATCAGAAGGGTGTTTCATCTTTGACTTCGCTTCATTACCTTTGGAGGTCGTTCGGCCCATTTAGCCTACCATGTGCACAAAAATGGCCGTAAAACATTAATCATCATCGTCATCATCATCTGAGAGGGAATATTACGCAGAAAGCTTGTAGTTATTAATAATGTAAGTTACCTGAAGTTATTATTTCTTTACCGTAAGACGTACGATCTCTGAGATATGAGACATTACATCTAGAGTAATGAGGCAGGTTCTGTTTTAGACTCTTTATTGAGTATGTTAATATGTTGGCATATCGTTGTCTGTTTTGAGATTTTTCACGAACTTGACACATTTATTTTCAGACGGCCCGCTACAGCTGGTAACTAACAGCTGTGGCCAGGCGTGATTGTAATTTAATTTCACAGATTTTGATCATTCAGAAACCGTAGCAGATCGCCTGATTTGCGTGTGATGTTTTATTATGTTCAGTCTGCAGTTACCTGTATGCCTTATATATATATATATATATATATATATATATATATATATATATATATATATAAGATAGTTGCTGGACGTTCGCTCCATTTTAATGTGTGTTAATGGATGTTTAATGTCGGCTGTGTTGATGTTTGGTTGTAAAATAAATGTATAAGTTTTGTCTGAACGGGTCAGATGTTGGGGAGTTAGCATTCAATATGATATGAAATATATAAATATTGTGAGTGAGTGAGTGAGTGAGTGAGTGAGTGAGTGAGTGAGGAGCGAGATTTCTGTTTATACCCTTGCTGCTGGTTTAAACCAGATATATCTGGTCGTTGGTCGTCCTCGACGGAAAATGAGACGATCGGGTGAAAAATGTTATGTTACAGGTAGCTGTTGTTGTTGTTTGGGGGGGGGGGGGCGGGTTATGGCATGTCATCATTAGCACCAGTTTCTGATTGTTCATTAAAAGGGTCATGAAACTCGTTAAAAATGCCCTCTTTATACAAACTGTACACCATTATATATGGAGAACTGGCACAGGGTGGAAATACAGGTAGTCGTCCACTTACGACCTTGATTGGTTACGTACGACCTTGACCGGTTTGGATAATACTCGCTAGGGATTATCATTAGGATTGGCGTTGTCAGTGATGAAATCCCTACACCGAGGTTCGAACTCAGGTGGTAGCGATCGCTGATCCAACGCGCTACCAGTTAGACCACGGAGGCGCCCTACTAATACTACTACTCGCTAGGGGAGCTGGCGCCCAAAAAAAGAGAGCAACCGTTACGATTTCGAAACAGACAACGATTATTGTCGATGATATTCGAACTAAGCCGAATAAACCCGCGCTCATCATCCGGGCTACTGCTGCTAGTCAATGAACGCCAGCTGAATGTAATCCGGTTAATTGTTTACTTGCCGGCAGGTGGCGCTTTTTGTGCTCTCCGGCTCAAATTGTATAATGCGTCATATGATACTTTGGGATGTAGTGGGATTCTGAATGATAGATGTCGCCACGGTGTCTGCTAAATTCAACTCGTCCGCGCAAATATTTCAATTAGCAGCCATTGTTAGTCGGTTCATTTTATAATTGATTAATTGCCGTTTAGCATCTAGTATTGTTGCACAACTTTTCCCAATTCTGATCGGGTCCCCGTTTTTTAATTGAGTTCATCTCCAGCGGAAAGTTGCACCTGGATGTTGCCTCTACGTGTGTATTTTATTTTAGTTTAAAAAAATTTAATTGCATTTCAATAACCGAACAGAAATATAAATAGGTTTAGGTAAAATGTTGCTGTTTTGCGGCCACTTTTGTGCACGGGGTAGGCTAAATGGGCCGAGCGACCTCCAAAGGTAATGAGGTTAAGTGAAAGATGAAACGCCATTCCGACATAACACTGCCGGGGTTTGAACCCAGATGCTATAGATCGGTGGTCAACCGCACTATCAGCTAGGCCATGGAGGCGCCCTGAAATGGTTTTAGGATATTGTTAGATTTGTGTTGATAGGCTATTTTTAAAGTATTTAGATGTGTCTTCTGGATAGGTTTAGTTCTATCGTTTACGAAAACCGCGATTTTGCCATAATAACAATGTTTTTGTGTTGATAATATACAAACTGTAGAAATGGTCCTGTGTAAATGTTATTGGCGGAGTTTTTTGGGGTTTCTTTTTGAGGTTTACCTACGGAGCTTCACAGAACAATAATAAAGAAAATAATTATATTGTTTTGTCAGAGAGAGAGAGAGAGAGAGAGAGAGGTGTATAGATAGTAGGCAACAGTAAAGATATGGAGAAACTGACGAACGAACGGTTATTTACACACACACACACACAACAGAGAGAGAGAGAGAGAGAGAGAGAGAGAGAGAGAGAGAGAGAGAGAGAGTTTAGATGCAATCACTTGTATTCACACTTAGCCTGATTCTGGGCAAATAATTAATTTCAGAAGGAGGTAAGAGCTTCTCAACAGATTTGTTAAAGGAATATTTTTAACGCTACATAAAAAGATCTTGAATTGGCCATGCAACATGACGGCCATAGATTTTTTTTTTGGGGGGGGGTTCTGTAGCAACACACATCGCCATTTTAATTCATTTTCTAAAACAATCTTGTTTCAGTCATCAGATAAAGCGAATGCTGGCAGATGTTTGAAAAAATCAGTAGAAATTAATTAAGCAAAGTTTTCCTTTTCTTGTTTCATATTCAAAAAATAACTTGGCATTTTGTCTGATAACCAGAGAATCCTTCGTCATCACTGATAACTCGCAGTCGACGTCACGTGGCGTCAGGCTGGAGCTGTTGAGACTAGCCCCCCCCGAAGCTTAAAACAATTCTATGGCGACCGTTTCCGTTTTCAGATGATTCTAATAATAATAACATTTATAGCCACGATTAGTCATTCAATTACTTTTATTTTATTTTAAATAAATAGTTTTTGTGGGTAGAACCGTCGCAATAAGTTGGTATTTGTGTGGTTCATTTCGAGCTGGCAGCCACGTGGCTGATTAATTATACAAACGAATATGTACGCATGCGCGTTTTTGCCGCACGTAAAGCAGTGACGTCACAAAGAGACAGAGCAAAATATCAGCCTCCAGGTTTTGATCTATTAAATCAGACACGTGTTGATGACGTCAGTACACTATTCTGCCAGGCCACAAACACAGTCGATATTACAGATTTAAAGCTGACAGAACCAAATATTCATAAGGATATCTTATAATGATCCTGATTGCAGCCTGAATTTCAGCGTACGTGCAAATAAAATATTCACGTTGCTTATTATAACGTCATTAGTGCGTTATAATATCAGGGTGCTGAAATGGAATTATCAAACGGTTAGAATTAATCTTATCTACAGGGATTTTTTTTAATAATAAGAGTTATCAGTTTCAGGGGAGGATGATAATATTCAGATATTCAAACCTCCATGTGACATTGCCATCCCCCCCCCCCCCCATTACACCGCGTCACTCGCTGGGGAGTACTATATCAAGATAATGTCGCAATTCTCCGGGGGTGGGAATGGGGAGCGTGGGTGGGTGCGTGGGGCATTCCTACAGTGGTTTAGGTTACACTATTTATCAGCAGGACGGCAAAGCCATTTAGCGTGTTCGGTCACCGATGAGAAATAGTATATCTCTTGCAATGTTTTCAGTTGAGCGATAATAGGCTATATTATATACTATAGGCATTTGGCTGGAAACGGTGTGGTATTTTTTTATTCGTTTGCTTATTTATTTATCAAAACTCCAACACAACCCGAGCAGCTACTACAATGCTTCCCTGATCCTAGAACCGTAAACACTATTGTACTATAGATATGTCACCCGCGTACATTGTAACATTATAGCGCCTTCGTAGTCTAGCGGTAGCGTGTTGGACCACAGATCACTACCACCCGTGTTCGAATCTCGGGGCGTGGGCATATCTGAAGGGTGTTTCATCTTTGACTTCGCTTCATTACCTCTGGAGGTCTCTCGGCCCATTTAGCCTACCGTGTGCACAAAAGTGTTCCTATGTCCTAGCTTTGCCCAGTACTGAGGCTAAACAAAACTCACTCACTCACAATTGTATACAACTACTCTCTCTCTCTCTCTCTCTATATATATATATATATATATATATATATATATATATATGTATGTATATATATATATACCTGGAGAATGTATACGACGGACATGGTAGCAAAGGTGTATACACTTCAGTTTATTGTGTAGTACTTGTATCAATATGATAATGTATATAGTCTCCAATAGTTAATACACGACGGATACTATTTTCCCTGACCACCTTAACCTTATCAGATTATCACTTAACCGATGATTAATTGATGTTGATGATTTAGAGCCGACGTTGTTTTCGCTGACATTTTCTCAAATGCTATTATAATACAAGCCCTTCTCTAAGTGCTGATGTGGCGTGTCGTCGCAGCAACTGATACTCAGGTATTGATTGCGTTTTGCGTCATTCCATGATTTGTGTCTCTTTCTCCATCCAGACAAGATTTGTCTACCTCGTAGATCTTATAGTTAAGACGACTACGACAAAAGACCAACCGAATAGTGACTTTAAACGTTTATTCTTAAAGACGCCGCCATTTTGATAGGTGAGGAAATACCTTTATAATGACCTCATTCGTGGGAATTTCTCTTCCAATTCGTATCCGGCTGTATTTCGGACCGGTACTTGGCACTATTTGATTTACATCATCCATAACGGGACGACGAAATACTTTCGCGGCTGGACACCTGTATTCTTACATTTATGATATCAAAGTTTAGCCATTTTGTTAACGCACGCCCCAGCCATACATATAGAAGCTTTTACTGTGATCGGGTAGTCCCAAGTTTGTATGACAATTAGTAACTCGTAATCGATTGATCCGTTGTTGAAGGCTATGACTAACGGAAGGCTATATTTGGATTTATTTTTGTGTCTGTTATCAGGCATCGATATCCCAAAACGGGATCAATTACGATCGGGTGGAAGGTAACAATTGATGTTCATCGGTGTATTATCGCCTGCTAGCGTATTGGATCACAGATCACTACCACTTCAGTTCGAATCTCGGCGTGGGCATATCTGAAGAGTGTTTCATCTTTGACTTCGCTTCATTACTTACTCGGCCCATTTAGTCTACCATGTGCACAAAAGTGGCCGTAAAACATCAATCATCATCATCATCATCATCATCATCGATGCATTATTACATCTATAATGGTGTTGGTTTATAGAAAGATTAAGTCAGGTTCAGGGTTCGAATCCCGGTGTTGTCTGGGTGTGTAGGATGTTGGATCTGATCATCTCATTTCGCTGGGTAGTCGTTCCTCAGCCACATGTCGCTGGTGTAACCGGGATCACTCCGATGGCGCAGTTGTTACAGTATTGCTCTGTATACCTCTTAAGTTGTGGGTTCAAATCCGGCTCGCACCTTTGTTTCTGGGATTTATCCCCAAGGAGTTGCTCCTTGACCATATGCCCAAGGTGTGAGCCACTCACTCACTATTGTATACGTCTCTCTCTCTCTCTCTCTCTCTCTCTCTCTCTCTATATATATATATATATATATATATATAATCCAGAGAATGTTTCTATGATTTATATTTACCATTTTCCCAGCTTCCTGATAGTATGAGGCACACAACATCCTGTGCACGTAACTCCTTACTCCTTTGTCGCCATTATCACCCCCCCCCCCCCCGTGACAAAACATTACTTCTGATAGCGGATTTTCGTGATACTAACAGATTATGTCGGTATATAATTAGTTCTTTGACTGTGATATGTGACCAAGGTGTTCTCTATGTTAACATATTTAAAATATTACTGTCTATCGAATGTTTCCCACGTAAAATGATGCGTTGTCAAGGTGACGGTGCGGGAGGGGGGGGGGGGATGGCGTGGCACTAACCGTAATGACGGAGTTTCGTCGACAGGACAATTATTTTACTATAACAATAAGAGATGGTCTCCGCCGGTCTAGCTGCACGCGGCTACATTTATTAAATTAATTAGAAAGAAAGATGCAAATTGATTTTTCCGACGTAGCACGGATTAAACATGCGTGTTTCAGCGGTATTTCTCTGACGTCACGGCGTAAATTGCCATCAAAAGTCTTCGATATACGTCATACTTTTTTCGTCGGTGTTTGTGTGTGTGTGTGTGTGTGTGTGTGTGTGTGTGAGAGAGAGAGAGGGGGAGGGGAGGTGTGGGTGTGAATGAGAGAGTGTGTGTGTGATGGTATGTACTTATATTGCTTTGGGAATTGTGCCTTGTTCGAAGTCATCTAAATGTAGGTGTCTCTATCCAAACGCTACTATCATTTACATTGATAAATTTTAACAGAACCCGAGACATCGTATTTCTATTCCGACACTTTATTAAAGCAAGTCATATATACAACGGCCATTACGAGTAAACGCGTTTGATTCTACGTCACTGCTCGCTCCTGATGCTCGACACAGCCTCTCTATCACTGAGTCGAACGAACTCGTACTGCTTTAAGATGATGATGGTTGATGATTAGTGTTTTACGGCCACTTTTGTGCACGTGGTAGGCTAAATGGGCCGAGCGACCCCCGAAGGTAATGAAGCGAAGTCAAAGATAAAGCACCCTTCAGATATCCCCATGCCGAGATTCGAACTCGGGTTTGTTTTGTTGTTCGGGGAGAATCCGCAGGCTGTCGCTTAATCAGCACAGCCTCTATGTTGGAGTGGTTGAGAAACATCCTCCCCCACCACTCACAGGGGAGCAGTACGGAAAGATGGAGCCGAAATATCCTGAGGGTGATCCTTGTTTTAACGTCCCCCTTTATTTTAAATAATTCAGTGGAGACGGCAGCGCCATTTAACGTGGTCAGCCACCCACGATGTTGTGAGCCGAGAAATTAATCCCTGGAAAAGTTTCGACCTCTTGCGGGGTTCGAACCTGTGACCGTTGGCACCGAGTGCCGGGTGCTTAACCGCTAGGCCACCGGAGCTCACTCGAACTCGGGTGTCCCGAGTACTGCTAACAGCTCTATACCCTATTAACTGAAAACACTTAAAATGCAGGATTCTAAGTCCAACAAGTTGGTTGATGTTTTTTGTTTGTTTTTAAAAACAATTACTGACCACTTTTCATTATAGACAAACGCACCTAGTTGAGTTATGTGTGTCAAGGTTCGGTGCACTTGCACTAATACATTACGATTACAGTTACACGACTCGATAATTTTTACTGACATTTACAATGGTATTTATTTGGCATTCTAAACTTCAATTACACTGATACATCTACGTCAAACAGATTACAACAATAATTGTCAATTACTGTCAAACTCTTGAAAGATGTGTGTAATATTTCAGTTATTATTATTATTACTGTTTACTTTTAAAAAGGTGTTATTGAATTTTAATTAAACAGTTATGGTTATAATTAACAATTTATGGCCGTTATCGTTGGAGTTAATTATATCATTGTAATTAATTACACAGGTCGCAAATTACAATTGTAATTCACGTCAATCCTGGTTCGCCCGTACAGATTCATTCAGTATGTAAATGCGTTTATAGAGCTGAAAATATCAAAATATTTTGACAGCGCAAACTGTAATGTCGTACCTAGTCAAACCAAATAAGGAAATATATTTGATATTAATAACGAATGTTTATGCCGATAATGACGCGACCAGTTCGGAGAATATAAAACATGCGTATGAATTATAACTTATTTTTTTTGGTCGATTTAGCTTTTTCATGTCCATGCGCACAAGAAATAGTTCACTATCGGGGATTGTGTGCTTAAACACTAAATACGGCTTCGCTTGCACACAAAACGGTTAATATTTTCGAGCCCACAAAAATCAGTGGTGATTCCGGATATATGGAGCAGTAGACTTTCCGGACGATATGATAACTCTAGTCAGCTAGTCTACTCATAAACAAACTGATTACAGTTATGGTTTACTGATCTCCGTGGTCTAATTGGTAGCGCGTTGGACCACATATCACTACCACCCGAGTTCGAATCTCGGCGTTGGCATATGTGAAGGGTGTTTCGTCTTGGACTTCGCTTCATTTACCTTTGGAGGTCGCTCGGCCCATTTGGCCTATCGTGTGCGCAAAAGTGGCCGTAAATCATCATCATCATCATCATCATCATCAACTGATCTCATACGCTATGTCTCATAACGCCGATTAGCCCCCCCCCCCGACGTCTGGTCTAATTTGTAGGACTTTACACTGCGCAAGATTGAGTTCAGTTAAATACTGTATAACCTAACTCCATAACGGGATCTGTGTACTGAGATATTGGCTTTATTTTAACTGCCACCAGATAACTGTATTGCTATGACACTGTCGCTTCAGATAATATTATAATTGTTATTTATTTTTTCATTCATTAAATAATAACTTTCACCTTATTTAAGGATGTAATATTTGCGTATTTGTTACGGGTCAAGGTTACTTCCGTTGTGGGATCGTTTATTTAGAAGACGAGCACACGGCAGTGATAGTGTTATCATTCTGATTGACAGTATTACGTCTCATTGATAACCATTAGTGATGATAATCATCATTAACATCACAACCAATCATCAATGCCATTAGCATCGTAACATAATCATCACTACCATTAGTATCACGTCTAGTGAGTGATAATTACTGTTAGCATCACAGGTGTCATCAATCATCATCATCATCATCATCATCAGTTATCAGCGTCTATATTTAGACCATTAGAGGTTTATAGACAATGATATTTGTAGGTTTTGTCATTATTAATTATATCATATTTATGTTCTGAACTTAATTTTATTCTTTATTATCGCCCATGCTACGTTTATAACTTCTGTGACTGTTGTGTTGTTGTTGCTGCTGCTGAGGGCGTAGATACTGTTGATATATATACTAATTGTTGTTAATGTTGTGGATGTTGTTACTATTATTGTTAAGCTACTGTTATGTTGCTGTTATTATTACAGTTGCTACTGTTGTTGCTATTATTGCCATTACTGTTTCTACTATTGTGTTAACACGTTGTATTAATGTTGTGTTAACACGTTGTATTACTTTTGTGTTAACACGTTGTATTACTGTTGTGTTAACACGTTGTATTACTGTTGTGTTAACAAGTTGTATTACTTTTGTGTTAATACGTTATATTACTGTTGTGTTAACACGTTGTATTTATTTTGTGTTAACACGTTGTATTACTGTTGTGTTAACACATTGTATTACTTTTGTGTTAACACGTTGTATTACTGTTGTGTTAACACGTTGTATTACTGTTGTGTTAACACGTTGTATTACTGTTGTGTTAACACGTTGTATTACTGTTGTGTTAACACGTTGTTTTTTAAATTGTTGTGTTAACACGTTGTATTACTGTTGTGTTAACACGTTGTATTACTGTTGTGTTAACACGTTGTATTATTGTTGTGTTAACACGTTGTATTACTGTTGTGTTAATACGTTGTATTACTGTTGTGTTAACACGTTGTATTATTGTTGTTATGGGACTATAGTGGGCTAAGAAAAGGTAAAGAAGATGTATTATGTATTACTTTGGTGCCAACGGATGACATAAAAATATGACCATTATTATAATGTATATGATATATATATATATATATATATATATATATATATAAATACGTACGTATATCAGTGTATGCCAGTGTGTGTGCTGCTGTTTTACGGCCACTTCTGTGCACATGGTAGGCTAAATGGGCCGAGCGACCTCCATATGTAATGAGGCGAAGTCAAAGATGAAACACCCTTCTGACATAGCCCAGCCGGGGTTTGAACCTAGGTGCTATAGATCTGTGGCCAACCGCGCTACCAATTAGTCGATGGAGCGCCCATATGTGTGTGTGTGTGTGCGTGCGTGCTTGAAAATCTAATTTAGACGTCATTATCCTTCTTGGTATAGGAAAGGAGGTATCTGTCCTTCCCACTTTATCCACACCCTACCCCCCCCCCGGACTACCTTAGTTATTGCAATAACTTGATAGACTATTAGCTGTTGGTATCTGTCCTCCACACATTGTATCAATCTTCCCACTTTATCCCCATTCCCCCCCCCGGACTACCTTAGTTGTTGCAATAACTTGATAGACTATTAGCTGTTGGTATCTGTCCTCCACACATTGTATCAATCTTCCCACTTTATCCCCTGCCCTCCCCCCCCGGACTACCTTAGTTGTTGCAATAACTTGATAGACTATTAGCTGTTGGTATCTGTCCTCCACACATTGTATCAATCTTCCCACTTTATCCACACTCAACCCTCCCCCCCCGGACTACCTTAGTTGTTGCAATAACTTGATAGACTATTAGCTGTTGGTATCTGTCCTCCACACATTGTATCAATCTTCCCACTTTATCCCCTGCCTCCCCCCCGGACTACCTTAGTTGTTGCAATAACTTGATAGACTATTAGCTGTTGGTATCTGTCCTCCACACATTGTATCAATCTTCCCACTTTATCCACACTCAACCCTCCCCCCCCCCGGACTACCTTAGTTATTGCAATAAGTTGATAGACTATTAGCTGTTGGTATCTGTCCTCCACACATTGTATCAATCTTCCCACTTTATCCACACTCAACCCCCCCCCCCCGGACTACCTTAGTTATTGCAATAAGTTGATAGACTATTAGCTGTTTATATTAAACCGATCTTATATTACAGGTTAGAGAGATCAGATCTCGACAGATGTCTGTGTTATGGCTGTCAAATTATTATAAAAGACTTGGTAAGTACCAGCTCTATATAGTCTACCTCCATTCTGTGTTTATTGTTTGCAATATTTATTTAACAACTGTTGTCAGATTTGGCTTCAAATTACGCCTAGATTTGTTTTATACAAGGAGGGAGTATTATCTGACTCCCCCCCCCCGATATTTATTGATTACTTATAATGCCTTTTAATTACCTATAATATCTGGTAATTATGTGCATCCTTCGTTAATTACTTCTAGTGTCTGTTTATTACCTGTAAAGTTCGCTTATTACCCCGTAGCGTTTGTTTATTACCTGTAGCATTTATTAACTCTTGTATTTGTTTATTCTCGTAATATTTATTTATTAATTGCAGTGTTTGTTTATTATTTGAGGCAATTGTTTATTACGTTTCGTGTAATGGGGCGTATTTGTATAATTATAGTATAATTTTTGATAAATCTGCGAATGAGTAGTAAGTCTTGTTGAAGCATAAGCGAGTTATTGTTGGTAATGAGAGTATATTGTTAAAAATTGTACCCATCATCATCATCATCATCATCATCTCCTTTATAAATGTCGTCCTTGTCACTATATACCAGACTGACGCGTGTGGTCGGTATTATGTGATAAATGTGACCTATTTAATAATTTACTGACCTCTAATTTACGTATTTAGCGATGGAGCAATGACCGTTTCCGGTTACCGGGAAATTGGAACGTTTGTGTTTCTCCGTACCTACAATAATGACTATCTGATTTCGCCAGGAGGCGCGTCTCTCCCCCCCCCCTCTGCCGTCCTTCATTTTAGAACTGCCCGACCGCCGGGTGGTCCGTTGCCGCATTTCATTCTCGCATTATCGGCTGCTGGCTGACATCTGACCCGGTGAAGGTCAAACCCGACCCGGGTCAGCCAGGTACGGGGCTGGTGCCGCCGGCGGGCCGATATAGAAATCGGTCGGCTCGGTGACAAAGATCAGACATCAGTATTTGACTAACTCTCGCCCGATCCATCTCTCAGACGGGTCACTCTGTCACGGTGGTGGTCGTCGCCGAAAACCGCCGACTGACGGGCTACAAATGGCGGCGTTGTCCTCTCATCCGGGTTCCTATTCAGGGCAGAAAATGGCGTCGTTTGTTTGGCCGCGGCGAGATAAAGGCGAACACAAAAGGCGACGTCGATGGGCATTTGTTTGACAAACTTCTCACTCCCGGGGATGATCTTTTGTTGTTTTGGGTTTGGGGGGAGGGGGATTGTTGGCTATATGACTTACAGACGCTGAACACTGTGCTTGTGTGTGTGCTTGTGTGTGTGTGTGCCTGTGATATTACGTACCTACAATCGTAGGTATTTATTCTATTATGTCACTGGATCGTTGTGAATGTTGAGGGAACAAAAATAATCCTGAATGGGGGAAAACAGCTAACTAAACAGCTCGTTAGATATAGTAAAATTAACATTAACACACACACACACACACACATTACCTTAATAGAAAATGAACTTATCATACTCAATCTTTGCAAAATAATCTCTCTTCCCCCCCCCCTCTCTCTGTCTGTCTGTCTGTCTGCCTCTCGTGTCTTTCCATCCATATCTCCAGCCATACTATGGCCTTTCGATTCACGTATTTGTCCGTCCGTACGTCCGCCCGTCCGCCTGTCTGTCTGGTACCTTCTCGACAATAAGACGTCCCTTACAGACAGACATATACAGTGCCAGGTCGGCTGTATATGATTCCATTGTGAAGACGAACAAAGACGGACAGAGCTTCTTCAGTCGTGATCTAGTTTACGATGTTTGCCAGCCGATGATGTGCCGTTTTATCTGGCCGTCGATGGACAGTCGGGGAGAGATCACCGCTCATCCCATCAGACGTTCTGCGAGGATGAGATGACCTTCCCCTTGTCACATCTAGACAATGAACCCACCTTCCGGTTACCAGAAGTCGGCCGACGTCGTCTGTTTGTGTCAGTCACATCCCAATAACGGCACATCGGTGTTGTGACCGTGACACATACGTGGCTGTTGTGACTGTCGTGTTGCGACTGCGATGTTGTGACTCGACGCCTTCTGGCCGACAGCCGCGAACAAGGCGTACAGGTCTCGGTGTCCGGGAAGCAAGTCTTGATTTACTACGAAACCACAACAGCTTATCATCCATAACGGCAACAGCACGACCTTGAGCAGCGCATTAAATGATATTTCATCGCTAATTAGCATATACCAGAACGAGGCTACCAACGATCTCGTAAAAAGAAGCGATATTTTAAACGAGATTTGGTGGGCTTCGTATAATGGACAGTTCGGTGGCGGTGGGCGGTCGTGGCCGTTATAAATGCAACTCATATCGAAAATATCACGGAATATTAATTTTTCACGTTTGCCATTCCACCATTAACGTCACGTGACGGCCGAGGTAATACTCGCGATTGTAAACATTGATCGACGGATAGAACAATCATCAACGAACAAGTGTGGTACGAAATCCCTTGTAATAAGAAAATAACATTATGTATTTATATGGTGCTCTCGATCAAATGTTTGCGGGTAGTTCCCGGGTTCAGCGGGGGCGCCTCCGTGGTCTAGCGGTAGCGTGTCGGACATTATCAATACCACATTATCTTCCCTTCGCTATACGGATAACAAGTTCAAGGTCGTTAATCTCGTAATGCACCAAACTACCGGATCAGAAATTACTATCTAAAAAAGAAAATAAATAGCACGCGAAAAATAAAAATAAAACCCGGACCCAAACATCCTCTGAATCATTTAACTTATGAACGTAAGTCTCTCTCTCTCTCTCTCTCTCTCTCTCTCTCTCTGTGTGTGTGTGTGTGTGTGTGTTAAGGACGTAAACACCTGAACATGTCTCGACCACCGAGTTGTTCGACATCTCATCAAAGAATGGCTCGACTCGTCTTCGTGTCTAGTGGCAGGTTTTTGATCTGTCCGAGAAAGTACTGACTGTCTGGACTCTGTGTGTGTGTGTTTTGTTACCCCCCCCCCTCCTCCGCTCTTCTTTCCTGGCTAACAATTTTCCATTCTTCCCCTAATGTTTCTTTGACTTTCCGAGATCTTTATCTAGTTCGATCGAAGAGCGGCCGACGTTTGTTTTCGTTGCCGATTCTATTTACATGCAGCGGCGCATTAATCAGCGGGAAGACGTCCGGGGTGCGTCTTCCGAGTCGCGGGCCAAATACACACCCGCACCACCACCTCCTCCTCCGAGACCCCCCCCCAGTTCCGTGTTTATTTACACCTGTCCAATGAGGCGGCAATTACACTGTTGATAAATCTATTTGCCGAGCGTCTTAACTTTGATCCTGGATTACTTTGTAGTAAGCGTTCGGCGGCGACGGAGGCCTTCGAGTCGATAATGAAGCCGATCCAGTTCTACACGAAGGGAAACATCGCGCCGACGCCGACGACGGGCCGTAGTAATGTTGTGGGAGTCTCGGGAAGGAATCAGGGCCCAACCTCGCTAGCTAACTTCAGCCGACCGCATTGTTCCCGAGACATACTTAAAGGCAACCGGGGAACAATAATAAAACTTACACAACAACAACAACAACACTCCCCCCGACACACACACACACACACACACACACACACACAAACACACACAAACACACACACACAACAGAAGCTAGTTAATAGTTGAAGTGAATGTTATAAAGTATGGAGTTAACTGGTATGACGTCACAAAGGTACTATACCGTGTTTTTTTCTAGTTGAAATAAAAGTTCTTTTTGTTGTTTGGTTTTGGTTGTTTTTTTTTAGGGGGAGGGGTGTTCCGGTTGACTGAACACGGAGGATGGCCCTGACCGGAAATTGGTCTCTAAATAATGGAATAAAATCAACGAACGCAAGTCAATGATTTTGGAAACACTTCGTTAATGAGGAATTTCATTCGACATCCGTATGCTATTTTTATGTGCGAAATATAACTTAACATCGCCTTGACATAGATTAATAGTTTTTGACTTATGGTAAATCACTGAACCACGCGCAGGTAATAGTGCTATATCTGGTTTGGTCATCTATCAAACACGGCCCATAGAGTAATGAACACGACATCTGGCCAAGTCGGCAACAATGGATGGTCTATAAGTTAACACATCCATGACGATTTTATTATTTAATCTGCCCTACCATCAATATCCCAAGTGGACATACAATTCATGAATGATAAGTACAGTAGGCCCCTGTTATAACGCGGATGTTGGGGTCCACAAACCGTCGACCGCGTTATAGGTGGAACGTGAAGCGAGACCGAACACTGTTGGGGTGGCCGGTGGGCGAAAATAGTGAGTCCGTGTTTTCACCTCGTTTTGCACCATCCTTGAAGATTACATACAGCTGTTTATTTAATAAATGTTCACCATTAAAGACGTAAACATAAATCTTACCTTGATGTTTGTGTGGAAAGTAACAAAAAGTAACAGCCATGTTTGATTGATGATATTCATCCGCCAGAAATAGTGGATATTTTTCAGATGAAGGTAGCAAATATATGGACCAATAAATGAATCAAACTTATTTAGTGGGTGAAGTCACACAAGAAATAAGGGTTGTGATTGGGCTGTTTTATTTGGCTAATTGAGTCAAGCTTCTGATCAATAAATCTCCTGGTGGATAATTTGTTTTACGTGTGAATTACAAACTGTGACGCACTTAAATTATTTCGAAAAGTTTGATCAGCCAGTGGCGGATTTCATGCCATTTCGCGGAAAATGCACTGTCATGGATCCCACGACTTGAAGTCCAAGGTCTGACCGTGTTATATCCAATTTCATGTTATACTGTCCGTTTTATAACGGGGGCCTACTGTAATTTAGTATATTAACCATGATGGTCGTAGGCAGTGATGAGATCTTATATTTAAACATCGATTTGCTGAGTTTCAAGGGCGCCTCCTTGGTCTAGCGGTAGCGCGTTGGACCACAGATCACTACCACTCATGTTCGAATCTCGGCGTGGGCATATCTGAAGGTTGTTTCATCTTTGACTTCGGTTCATTAATTTTGGAGGTCACTCGGCTCATTTAGCCTACCATGTCCACAAAAGTGGCCGTAAAAGATCAATCATCATCAACTGAGTACCGTCAATGGATAGTTGTGGTGGCACTTTCATTTGATGTAAAATAATTAGTTAACTGTTCGAATTATCCGACGTGTATAAGATGCGATCGATCACGTGAACTATTAGCACCGACTAAGATTGTAGCCGATCCAGCCGACGAAATGGGTACACAGTCTAACTGGGTTTGGAGAAGTTTGTAGGCAAGTCGGGTATCTAAATCGCGTAACATAACATCCCACTTCTGAAATCTCTTCACCGGCTCCCTGTTCAATCTCGCATCATTTTCAAACTCTACACTATTGCCCACCAAACTCTTTCTTCTGGAGAATCTTCATATCTATTTTCCATTCTTTCTTTAGCGCCCGAGCCCAGAGAGCTCTCCGTTCATCTGGTTTTCACTTGTTGTCTCTTCCCAGGGTTAAAACTCATACTGGGACTCGTGCTTTTTTCAGTTGCTATCCCTACTTTGGAATTCACTCTCTGGACGTGTTAAGTCATCAGATATAGTTTCTTTCTGTCACCATTTGAAAACTCACCGTTTCAGACTCGCTTATCCTTCCTAAGTTTCCACTCCATCTGATCTTTTGTTGATGAACTTTGCATCGTACCCGGAGTATGAGTTTGCCCAACTTCTGTACTAGGTGTAACACTGAGCTCGATTCTTTTCGAGGATATTGATGCTATAGAAGTTTTGTAATTATTATTATTATTATTAACATAAATTTGCCTGAAATGAATAATTCGCTTTATTAAATACGTAACTGACCGACGTAGATTGTTTACTGATAACTGTATTTTTGTTCACACACGTCACCGGATGGATTTGTTTTCCCTCGTATTTATTAACCGACATCTCTTACATATTAATATTGTTTGATGTCATATGGATCATCAGTGTTTACTCGATTAACAAATATTATAGTATTTTCTAGAGTTGTACAGTAACCAAACCAATAGAAGTTTCCTTCCAACAAGAAGTATGCTAACAATCCTCGTTCCTCCATCTGTGTTCTGTTTCGTGTTCCAGTTCCCCCCCCCCTTAGACATATTTAAATATATTTGCCAGGAATTCTGTGGAAATGTCAGCAAAAGTTCTACCTTTGTTTTGCGATCCTTAGTGTATTATTCCATACGATGGGAATTGGGCTGTTTTGAAAACTTCCCGATTGGTAATGATACCAGCTAGAGTTTGGTCCATTCCATCTCGAAACGTAGAATGAATCTGCAACTTATAATGATGGTGGTAATAATAATAATAATAATAATAATAATAATGTTGACTTAATTAAGCTCTACTACTTGTAACAGCCATTCAAAGGCACTAATCATCACAAACCGATTATAAACAGCATGTTTTAGAGCAATTAGTTGTTCTACAACTTGTTCTCATCCAGCGTACTTTAATCGGGTCAAATGTTATTTAGGCGACTCATTGGTACCTATTTTTCTTATTAATTTCAGAGTTGCCTGGATCACCTGCCTTTTGATATCAGTAGAGCAATATCTCCTCAATGTCAGAGGTAATTATCATTGAAGTAATTATATTTGTATCAATGTATGTATCCGATCTTAAAAGCTTTCCATCTCTATAATGATATAGCTATCACAGGTCTGATATAACATGACAGTCTTCACTTTAACACTATAATAGTTTAGTTTAATGGAAATGTTCTAATTCTATTATGTTAAATAATTTAGTTTTCTTCATTCTACTATACCACGCTATTCTATGCCACATCATGCCATGTCATGTCATACTATGCCATGTCATAATAAACTATGTTGTACTATGCTATGCTATGCTATGCTATGCTATGCTATGCTATGCCTTGCATTGCATTGCCATGCCATGCCATGTCATGCAATGCCATACCATACCATACCATACCATTCTCTATTATCCTATGCTATACCACACCATACTATATTAACCTGATAATTGGCTGCTTCCATAATAAGTTGGTAGTGTATTGCGGCATAGACCTCCAGGTCATGGGTTCAGACACTAGTCTGTGGGAAGGTTCGTTTGCTATGGAGCAACTCATGGGCTATATAAAACCATTAGTCAATCAGTCAATCAATCAATCAATCAATATATCTATCTATCTATCTATCTATCTATCTATCTATCTGTCATGATAGCTGTTCTATTATGTTTGGCTCACTATGGTATAGAATCGATTCTATTACAATCAGTTATTTGTGGTATCACACACACACACACACACACACACACACACACACACACACACACACACACACACACACACACATATATATACAACGATTATTTGTATGTTTTCCTTCCTTTTCATTCCTGTTCAGTAATAGATGATGTTTTTTGACAATCATCCGCAAAAAGAACATCTCTCAGAGGATCAACTCTGACATAAAGTCCGCTTGTGAGATCAATAATCTGTTAATCTGTTAGACGTACAAGTCAACCATTTACAACTCTCTAATTAACTCAAAATCGACCAATTCCAGTTCAACGTCTATCCGCTGGGATACCTGGACTCCTGTCGTTGGATCATATATCGCTACCACCTGAGTTCGAATCTCGCCGTGGGCATATCTGATGGATGTTTCATCTTTGACTTCGTCTCATTACCATTGGCCGTCGCTCAGCCCATTTAGCCTACCATGTGCACAAAAGTGGCCGTAAAACATCAATCATCAATCAATCAATCACCTGGACTCCTTTGGGAACGATGTTTATAAAACGTTAACTAACCTAAAGCCAACCGCAGAATTGTAACATCGTTTTTAACCATATCCGACTCGTCTTTTTATCTACAGATGTCAGTAATGGTAATTAACCCCATTGCATAATGGCGGCTCAGACATATTTAGTCGGCGCCGTGGCCACCAGGTGTCAGTTGATGTCTGCGGGCTCCTCCTCGGCGTAACTTTATCGGTGTCATTACATTAATATTATTAATGGAGCCGGTTTAATGCAGTTAATGGAGAAACAGGATCCATCCGTAACTGTAACAATGTACGGGAGTGCGGGACGGAAGTAATTACATTTTTTAAAAAGTTGCTAGATGGCACAAAAATCTGTTCCGTTGTAACAGAAAACCGTATTTTACCATATTCATAGGTTAACATTTGTAACACCCCTGTTGCTATATTTACATACCATATATATAAATATATATATATATATATATATATATATAGGGCCCCCTCATCTCGTGCTGAGGAAGCTGGCAATTGTTGTTTGCGGTTTAAAGAGTCTTTGTTTGTTGTCAATGGAGACAAATTAGCTTTGTCGGAATTCTCGGAACTGTCTGATCTCGTCTTGTTTTAGTTCTGTGTCGGTTTTATTGAATGTGGCAAATAACCTTAGAACGGGGATAGGACGTGTGGCTAGCTGACCACGTGGCTACCCGGCTTTTTAGCCAACTATTCCCGTAGCTGCTTAGCCGTGCCACTGTTTACCTGTGTGGTTAAGAACCTCGGGGGGAGGGGGGGGGGGTGATTTCGTTTTGGCTATCTACCTGTGTGGCTATCGGCCTGCTATCGGCTTGCGTGTATGCTCGGCTACCTGTGTCTCTAGCTGCCTACTCGCTTCACGACGTGCACTTTCTTGTGCCGCTACTTACCTGTGGAGTTGCCCACCTGCGTCTTTATCTATGTCTGTCTATCCATCGAGGGCGCCTCCGTGGTCTAACTGCTAGTGGGTTGACTACCACGTGAGTTCGAATCTCGGCGCGGGCATACCCGAAGGATGTTTCATCTTTGACTTCGCTTCATTACCTTTGAATGTCGCTCGGCCCATTTAGCTTACAGTGTGCACAAAAGTGGCCGTAAAACATCAATGATCGTCATCGTTCCTCATTGACTATCATCTACCTGTGTGACTATTAGTCAATGTAATTGCCTTCCCGTGTTAGTCACCTATATCCGTGACTATTTACTTTAGTCATTGGGCTAACCCGAACGAGATGGCTGCGCTGGATTAATACAATTAGCTACCCTTGAAGAAAAGCATTCCTCCCAACGTTTTCTGCCAATATATTTAATCGCCGAATTGACGTGTATTGAGAAGGATTGCGACCTTTTTGCTTGGCGTCTCAAGCGAGGAGTTACAACCTAAGAACCCAGTCCCATCCCTGGGAAGTTGCGGGATCCGGGACAACCCAGCCCAGTGCGGTCCCCCGACATACCTCGCACATATATAATTAGATTAACAAGGCGTGGCTCCGATCTGCCATACCTAAAAAAGAGAGGCCCGCTTGATACCACACACACACACACACACACACACACACGCACACACACACGTCACACGCCCAAAACACTTGCCCAGTTGGGCCTCTACGACGTAGTACAGACGCAACACTTTCCGTAGTACGCCATCCCTTGTCCCTCTGGTACTACACGTACAACATTCCCCGGTAGTACACAGCGCTGCCCCCCCCCCGGCTACTACACGGAACACACCTTTGGTGTACTACAGTCGCCGTATACTACACACATTCCAGACCTCTTCACTACCACAACATTGGAAACAATTCACTTCTTGAAATGATTAATCCGATTTTCAGCTGTTATGTCCTGTTTACTGTAATCTTAAGTCTCTTATAAAACTGGATCGGGATTAATTAATTAACAACGAACAGCGACTGAGACGAGAGCTGAGGTTTATAACAATGAATGGTTCTCTCGTTGACATTCCTTTGGATAAATTCGAAATGCGAAATCGAGTTATACAAGGTCAACAAACGTAAACATTTTAACACACACACGCACGCACGCACGCACGCACGCACGCACGCACGCACGCACGCACGCACGCACACACACACACATATAAATATATATTTATATATATACATGCACACATACGCAAAAACAAACACACACAACCTATATATATATATATATATATATATATATGACACCACAATACTCAGTAAATGGTTGCCGAGTCTTTGTGATGTTTTCAAGGTCACGTATTGTGATCACTTTCGATGCAAAACCTATATTTTGCAGTTCGGTCTAAATCGTGTCGTACCAGACAGCTTTAAACGTTTTAAAGCTGTCTGGTACGACAGAAACCTTCATGTTTTAAATGGAAAAAAAACATGACGGTTTCTGTCCAACTTAATTCTCTCGCACCAAGACTGGCAACCGTTGTGAATGAAGTGTCCAAAATGAATAGATGTATGTGTGTGTGTGTTTTTTTCTGGTACGTTTTAATAAGGCTACTAATTAGCATAATACGGGTATAGTAAATATATTAGAATAGAGAAAAAGAAATGGTAAAAAATGATTTATGTAGTACATATCACGCTATCACGTGATGTGGACGTATTATCTTACCTGGGCCGTATTGTTTAGATCACGTGACTCCGTATACGGACAAGTTCTTACGGATTATGGATACGTCGGTCGGTTATATATAACCCGAGTGTGGCTAGATTGTTTGTGGGACACCGACGACTGGATCACAATCGACGCTGTATTAATCCGTGTCTTCTCGGGGGGGGGGGCGCCTCCGTGGTCTAACTGGTAGCGCGTTGGATCACAGATCACTACCACCTGAGTTCTAACCTAGGCGAGACCATATCTGAAGGGTGTTTCATCTTTGACTTCGCTTCATTACCCTTGGAGGTCGCTCGGCCCATTTAGCCTGTCGTGTGCACAAAAATGACCGTAAAACATCATCATCAATCATCATCATCTATCATCATCCTCACGTATGTCGGGAAAAGCGACTTCAGAAATTAACCTTTTTGTACCCATGTGTTGTCGAGCCGAATACGGTCTTTTTTTTCACTTACTCACTCACTTACTCATTCACTCACTCACTCACTCACTCACTCGTGCCGCTGGCACTTGGTAATCTGTTACCGCTCACCTTGAATAAGATACGCGTCTAAATATGATATCCAGGGATGTACGAACAGTTTATGACACGACTTATGGCAGTGTCTTATCCCTGGTACACAAAAGCGCGCTGCAAGCCTCCATGTTAGGGTTCGAACCCCAATAGTACCTGTCATTGTGGGATGTTTCCCTGGGTGGTCGCCTCTGGGGCATATGGCCGCATGTTTTATCAACCCCGAGGCTACACGAGGTATTCACTGGGTCTGTTATATTAAGTGTATCGCGTCTTCTGATTTAGCGCTCTTAATATGCAATTACTGTACTGACTAATCTCACTAACTTCGCTGTTTATAACCGGGACTGCTTCTTGTACACATAAAATACGGTTATTATGATTTTAATGTTAACGATTGTGTGTTTGCTAAGTAGTTTTGTCGCATATTTTCCGCCCCTAAATATGCCTTTCACCCCCTTCGTAAGACGTTTGGACATTTGATGAATGGTGATTTGTTTGTAAACATCGTTCGTATGTTATGTGGCTCTATTTAAAGCCACACTCGTGCCTATGTTTTTTTAAAATTATGAATCACAGACTGACAGACGGACGGACGGACGGACGGACAGACAGACAGACAGACAGACAGATACTGTCAATATCACAAAAAGCTGATTATGTGCTGAAATAATATGTCGCACAAGAAAACATTATTACCCGCCATCTTATGTAGTTTTATATCAAATCGCAGAGTTAAAAATATCTTTAAAATGGCTTCGTTGCCATGACAACCACATACATATACGAACCAAATGATGACTGAAAATTGAGGTTCGCATGCCAGTTACCTGGATCTGTTATTATTCCTTCACTCCCCTTAATATCCCTCTCAGGTCTGATCTATAAAGGCTGGACTCCGCTTCTCTCGGTTGCCTCCCGGAACCGCCTTAATCTTAGCAGGAACCGAAAGCCCTAGAACCTGACCCCTAAAATGCACTTGCTCCGTGCTCGACATCACACCGGCGACCTTCGACCTGGTTAGCCGATAAGCGCTAGCATTCTGTGCTTAATGGTGTGTAAAGGCTGCTGATTGGCTAAATTGAGGTCGGAGGTTAACCGGTCTGGTCGCCTTGCCGGGAAAGCGATGTCGGTAGGGAAGGGAAGGGAACTGGGTCGGAGGTCGTACGATGGTTCACCGGATTGTTGGCACATTTACAAGCCGTAGTCTGATATATATATATATATATATATATATATATGTTAATGCCGTCCTTAATAATATGCCGCTGTCCATTGTATCCGCTCGTGACAGATATCTCGGTACATAATGATGCTATAGGCATGAGAAAAATTGTATTTCCATTTTTATATTTCTATGTCTGCCTCGTAATAAACACCGGTAGCAAACCCCCTTTAGGCATAATTTAATGTAGAGTCTGAGGGCGGCTATTTAAGGTGCCGTTGTACTTCTATGAATGTGTACAACGATAGTCTAAGAATGCTGAAAGGAATTGTCAGAAACACAGCTCGAAGATGATATTGCTATTGTTTTAATAAGCCGTCAGAGGGTTTTAATATATAATCATATAAATATTACAGAATGGCTGTTGTTGTTGTTGTTGTTGTTGTGTACAGTAAAAACCATCTCTAATTATCTGATGAATGCCGATCTTGGAGTACAAGCCTACTAACTAGTAGATGCTACTTTTAGGACGTTATAGGGGGCACTCGTGGCCCAGTGGTAGCGCGCTGGATCAGAGACCAATAGGTCCCGGGTTCGACTGCCGTGCCCGGCGGACCTAAATCTCAAAGGTGTTTTCATCCTTCTTTTAATTTCTATTGTGTGCTCCTGGGTCTCATTAGCCTATACAATATTCAGAAAGTGGACATTAAAAGAACATTTCATTTAAGACTCTATATATATATATATATATATATATAGGAATGCTGTAGCTTGTGACATACCGATAACAAAGTCAACTTTCTTTTCCAGTCACCAAATCGAAGAACAGATATCAAGCTTTCTTATTGATGATGATGATGATGCAGACAGCTAAGTTTTATTGTTAATATTAGAATGTTTTATTTTTTAATATTTTATTATGGAGTTGTCATGGATGTATGTATATTGAACACAGATGTTATTGTAAACTTTCTGTCACTCCTGTCAATCATGATTGAAGTTAAAATTTAATTTACTAAATTACTGATTATAGCCTGGTAACTTTATGGTATGTGTGTGTGTGTGTGTGTGTGTGTGTTCATCATAAACGCACAATATTCACCCCGTTTACGTTATATTTCTTTAACAGATGTAAAATTACGAAACATTGGCTTGTAAAAAAGAGTGTGTCCAATCATGAATCAGTGAATATTTGTAATAAAATGGCTTACGTCATTTATGAATATTCACGCCATTACATAATAGTAGTTATATGACACCGGTATGGCAATGTTTTTAGCCAGTTTAAGGCTTCGCAAATGTTAAAAGTTTTTGCTCTGAAAATGTAAATAATATATGTCTCTGGTGTTTTAAATAAAAGATATCCTCGTGACACTTGCCCTTGTGCGGAGACGCAGAATGTGACAAATGTCCATCGAACGTAAAATGGACTCGCTGAATAAGGAAACCTAGAAGACAACATCTGTATATCTTTACTGGTTCCTCATCATCAGATGAGAAACCGGAAATAAATTACATTGTCACACGAACTGGTTCAGTTTTTGGCCCAAAACATGTAAATGAATAACTGGAAAGTTATGAATATGTGACAATTATAATGTAATCTCATAATCATTACAAGTAACACGCACACACGCACACACACACACTCTTTCTCTCTCTCTGTGTGTGTGTGTCAGACATGGGGTCAATTCAATTCCAATTTTGGAATTGCTTATTTAAAAAAAAATGGAATTGATACATTTGGAGATTGCTACCAACAAAATTAAATACACAAATTAATTCACCGTTTAATTTTTTAATTCAGAAATATTTCTTCCATGAAAATCTTACTTGGAATATAAGCTACTCGGGGTAGGTACTCGGAGTACCTACTGTATCTGGAATTGGAATTGATAAATTTGATGTGGAATTGACAAAATGGAATATTTCCCTCCATGTCTGGTGTGTGTTCTAAGTGATTCACGCTATGGAAAGAAACGCCAACGCCGGCAACGACATGTCAAATTTACAGTTTATTTTTGCATATTATACAGAAACCTTTGGTATGAATGTAAACACACATTTTGCACAAAACATTTGTCATATTTGATTAGCACAACATGTAACAAGTATCGCTAGTCAATCTCAGTCATATATCTCAACTCGCTCATCTTTCCGTTTCAACCACAAATATTTTCGGCTAATATTCTACAACGGAGGAGAGGGACAGGGCACCAGTTTTCGTTGTATCGCGGGCTACACAATAAGACAGTGTGTGTGTGTGTGTGTGTGTGTCAGCGTGTGTGTGTGTGTGTGTGTGTGTGTGATATAAACACCGGGGATAAACAAGTTGGTATAGCGCTACAAGACTTCCGAGAACTATGTTGATGAATATATGCGGCTAGTTAGATAATAGCACTTGTTGGATAGCACGCACACATACACACGCACGCGCGCGCACGCTGTCTTATGGTAGAAGATGGTCTTGTTCGCAGCGGCCTGCGAACATTCGGCCTAGTCCCTCGCGTCTTTGAGGGCAGACGGTGAGCGTTAACCGGCCATAGAACCGTTCAGAAACCAATGACGTCCGAAACAGACATCATAATGGTACACATCTGACACAACCTTCACAGACATTCAATGTACATCTAACGGCGGCAGCGCGCACACCGCCTATACTATGGCCTTTAAAGCTGCATGTTCAGCGTCCTAACACAGTGCCTACGGGATTACGCCAATTAGACGATATCACATTCGTGTCATCAGCGCGTTACGTAGAGTTCTTTCCTCCAACCCAACCTTGACCCACCTTGACCTCGGACCCTGTTTTCGTAAATTCTAAAAAATAATGGGTAATATTTTCTTCGTATAAATTCTCAATAAAGTAAAATTTGCTAGCTCTACACGCAGTTGGGTCATCGTGACCAGCCGCCCCCGGGAAGAGAGTACCAAAACCAACCATTTTTTGGTACCTCTCAGTCGGTTTCCGTTTTAGAAGCATACCAAATGAGGTAGTGATAAGAGTTCTCCCAGCCAGGTTCAGTTATGAGCCAAACAATGGCAGACAACCCTCGTAACTAGGGCCAGTTTAGGGACAGCAACTCTGCCATCTAGTGGTCAACGGTAGGAACCACTCAGTTAGCTTGTGAGGCCACTTTGGTCTGGGACTAATTGCATGTCATATATATATATATATATATATATATATATATATGACACACACAAGTAAATATCATATATATATATATATATATATATATATATATATATTATTGTTACACCAGGTGAATAACACCCACCATTTTGTACAACAATGAATAACAAGAAGCCATATTCAGTAAATTAGCACAATGCCACTGTCATTACATTACAAAAGCCACTAACCAATAAGATCGAAGCCTGTTTTAACAATGAGACCAATATCCAGCTAATACGCGACACCTGTTTCACCTCTGACCCTGCCGAGAACAAAACGACAACAGTGTTCCGAAAACGGTGTTCTCCCCCCCCCATTCGGACAAATTACTAGCACGTGCCTGTATAAAGACAACCCAACCAAATAACCCTTTCTGGATGGATACTGGCTCGGGCCGTGTTTGCTGTCATTTCTAGGTTTACATTTAATCCGGAGAATTGGAATAGTACAGCGGATGAGAAATGGGAGTTCTTCGTATTGGAGGAAAACTTCAAGTGTGAATGCGAGACGTACTTCTAATTGGGCCACATTCATACAGCGCCACGCAGTGTGTGTGTTATATATATATATATATATATATATATATGAGAACAGAATGCTGTCTGGAATGACGCGTAGTCATTATGCTCATTTTGCCGTTTTAAATATAATTTAAAAATATTTAAATTTAATTATTAGAGAACAAAAATTAGTTTTTCATTCGAGTTGTAAGACTTCCACTTCCACTGTGTAGTGACTGTACTAGCGAACAGATACTTCTAGAAAAATATTTGAGACTATATTAAGAGAATATTTCCTGTTGTGTACTATGTTAGAATAAATGTGAATTTGATACTGTAGAGCTTATTTCCTAAAGACTCGGATTACATATAGTTCAACTTTAACCTAATAATAAACTAGCTTTATGACAAGATGTATTAAGACAGGAATGGTTTATTTAATGTGTGTGTGTGTGTTCACACTGTAATATGAGATCACACACACACACACACACATATATGCACACTGAACGTATGTTCGACTTCCCTATAACACACCTAATCGGACTCGAAGAATTGTTTGAAAAATCACATTGCGGGCCTTGCCGACACAAAACAGTGGCGCCAGATGGGGTCAGCGGAACAGTCCAGCCGATGCTGGTACTTTCTGTAAAGTTGCCAATACAGTCAGCCGTACTCGCAATGAGTACGCTGACAAAGAGGTTCTAGATTGGATGCAATGGCAAAATAATGTTGAGCATTTGACAAAAAAAAAAACAGACCAATGGATGCTGGAATTTAAACCGCTCCAGCGTACAGCATATTTCATGCCAAACTAAAACCGCGAACACTTCCCAAAGCACGCCACAGCGATTGGTTGTAATGGCGTAGATGTTCCGACCCGCTGTTCAACTGATTTGATTTCGACGATGACGACAACAACAAAACGATTGACTACAACTAGACTTTATCACGGAGAGTGAGAACATTCACCACTTGAAATCTGCAGGCTTTGTTCATCATCACCGAGGCCACAACACAGACATGGTTATTACAAAATATGGATTAAAAAAGGAACATAAACAAACAGAACATACATCAGTTCACATGTACACAATTAAAATTATATATATATATATATATATATATATCATCCATTATGGAAAAAGGCAGCTTCCACACACGCCATATACAAAGTGTAATATATACAATTAATTACAAATAAATACTAAAAACCATGAATATGTATACAGGAAGCTGCAGGTGCCAGCTATAAAAAAATGGAGTCACTGCGGCCGTTTCGTTTTGAAGCCATTCTCCCCAAATACAAAGAGAATATTAGTCAAATAGACACCACAGGCTCTTGTTACAGATAGCACTATATACTCTCATGGATTTCAGCGCGATTATATACATCGGAGTGAATGTGACTCGCGTTCACTCGGATTCCTACCTAAAAAAAAACTAATATCAATTATTATCACAGCACAAAAAAGGACAAAGGTCAAGGTCATCTGACTGACAGACATAATTGAGAATACAAGCACCATCAATATCAAAGGTCACAAGGTCACCGAGTTTACTCCAGCCACGCGTCCTCAATTCAGCAGAGGCCGTTGACGGTCAGTGGTTCAATCTACGACGACGACGGGGGAGGAAAAAACCAGGCACGGGTTCGACGTATGGCAGTCTCGACAACAGTCCTTTAACATCGATGGCATAGCTAGAGTGATACCATGCACGATTTCCTACGGAGATTGGGAAGGTAACGCCGTTACTTTATAGAGGGGGAGGGGGGGAGGAGGGGTTCTGCCTCAACTGATGTGAAAGGGGATCCGCATCATTAAAGCTTTCTGTACTTCGCTGCATTCAAGTTGTCATCCTGACTGGTTAAGTCGATTACAAAAATACATATTATATTTAACACCGAACAACCGTCGCATGTGAAAAAATACCGTAGCACGTATTCTACCGTAATGTACGAGCTACGACCGTCCCGTATGTGACACACTCCAAGGACAGCCACGCCCAATTGTTTTTTTTTCTTCCGGTGCTCCGGACAACACTAAATACAAAATTAAATCACCGCCTTCAATCGAATAACAGCTACGGAGTCGTTTTGGGCTGGCATGGCGATAAAAAAGATCGAATTAATACGATCGCTAAATTTGCATAACCCGTCGCGGTCTCGGGCGATTAACAGTTGGAGAGAGAGAGAGAGAGAATTTCGACGGGGACTGTCAACAACGGGACGAAGATTGGCCGTAAATAAAACGCCTCGGTGGCGAACGATGCCCCAGACAACATGCTCACACAACAACCGGCGGACTAACACATAACAGAGAGAGGCTACAGAATGTTTCAAATACGATCACAACTTGCACGGCGATTCGCGGACCCGTGCAACGAGGGCGTGCACGACGGCGTGGAAACTTGCAACGCGTAATCATGTACACACACAAACGCGCACAACTCTCCGAATGGTGATGTGGACTGGCTGTTTGGTTTTTGGTTTGACAGCGAGGTATAAATCAGTGATCTCGAGTCAAGTGAGTGAAAACTCTAAAACGAGATTAAAACACATCAGTCAAATGCACACGTAGTAAACCTTAAAAAAACACAGGAAGACACTCCATATGTATGCATACAATATGAAAACGCTTTTAAAACAATAATTATATTAATAAAATTGTCTTACTGGAATATGTTGTCCTATCTTACGACACCATTAATATATATATATATATATATATATATATGCATGTTTGTGTCAATCGCTAGTTAAACTTGTACACATATATTTCTGTACGATACATGTACATTTAGTTACTGAGGTTATACATGTTAACACGAGGTCATTTTTTCTTATCACATAAATAAATGGATATCTCACAAGTTATCAGTTTTTCCTCTTAATAATAACAAGAAATCACTTCTCGACAAACATCATCTGAGGTCTTAAGGCTTGTTATCGACAAAGAAATATCACAAAATATCCTACAGCGAACAGCATTTGGAAATGTGTAACATTACTCCACACTGACACACACACGCACGCACATACACGCGCACAGAGAGAGAGAGAGAGAGAGCACGTCACATGTACACACAGTCGACGTCGGCGCAGGTGATGCGACGAGGGAAAGAAGAAAGGGGGGGGGGGGAGAGAACCCAATGACAAATATCGGACAGTTGAAGGTCGTCATCAAAACGGGATGATCCCGAATGACCCCCCCCAAAAAAAAAAATTAATATCAAAATAGGCAGGAATTTAGGATGTTAGAACTGAAATATTTCTTCTCAATCCAGTCTTGAGGATGTTCGAACTATTGCATCGAGGTTAGTCTAATAAATGTAAATATATCGATGACTAAAAGGCTTCATTGTTCAAAGGTAATGTGTGTGTGTGTGTGTGTGTGTGTCAGAGAGATGCCATCATCACTAAAAGGCTAGATGATCGAAGTTGTAATTGAAAAACAACGGAAAACTTAATTTCCCTTCGAGTGGAGATTTAGCAGAAGATGCCCCCCCCCCCCAACAAAAATAAAATAAAACACAACGGGACCCACATCGTATCTCTGACGAGAATCCTATTCGTTTTTCACAATGCTTAGACACAATCGGTCGTGTGAATCTAGTTTAATTTGGAATTGTTCGAATTGGCGACGTTAACACACCCCAAATATGGTCATCGCAGAGGACTAGAATATAAAACTGAAATAAACCTCCAATTCGTAACACCGAGACCAATTGGCTTGTCAACAACATCTTAAGACTATAATTACATCTGTTATAGGGTTTTTTTACGCATTTGTTTTGGCATTTTCTGATTTTATCTCGCCTATGACAGATGTTTGTACATCTGCTAAGCATCGGTAAAAATTACTATTATACAGCGTGAAAAGGTTGTTAACTAAGATTAGAACGTTAGGGGGGTATTCGAATCGGATTTATCCGTTGACAATCGAAGAGGGGAGTTTGTTAAGTGTTTCTGTGGTCGCCGGATGGCCGAATCGGTACTGTGCACGTTATCAAGTGGCTTACCATTGGGATCGTACATCTGACACGACGACAATGAATGAATGAATGAATGAATGTCATGGAATAAAAACCTGATTCGGATGTTTCACCGTAACCATTGTTCGTTATCACAATTAGTGTTTTACACTTATAAGATGAACCTCTCAGATCTGACTGCTTCTGACGACTGTACGAGGGAAAAGTCGATCGAAACGATGTGCAATAAACGAACGTAACAAACACACGTACGTCATGACGTAACACACACACGCACGTACGCACGCACACGCACGCACACACAATCCCACTAAACAGTTATCACATTGAGAATGTTCACGTAACTGTTCTCTCCAATCGTTTGTTTGTTTGTTTGTTTGTATCTTAAGTTTGTTTGTAAACAATCATCCCCACATACAGCTGTTGCCGTTCAACGATCACCTATAGACCTACCTACGAAAAAAAAACTACGAAAATACAAAACACAAATAAACCCACATCTAGCTGATGTTCAAAAAACAAACAAAGGCTGGATCCGGACAGCATCGAGCACTGATATACTAGTGAGTGATATGAGTAGAAATATCGTCCCTAGATAAAAAACACCTAAGATATGTCTCTGTGACAACGGTTCAACTGGTTACCCTGGATTCTGTCGCATCCTTGGGGACAACCTACGCTTCAGCACGCACGCACGCACGCACAAAGCACAGACGGACAGACCAATAGCTATTGTATATCATCAGCCGACGCCAGTTCAATATGTAAAACAGTCCCATCTTTGGTTAGTACAGCTCAAGTCTTGGAGCGGTTAGAAGCTGGTTGACACCGGAAACCAATGACACCACTAACAACGAGAACAACAACAACAACAAAATAACAACAATGACGACAGATGATTATGACGATGATAGATGCACGGCTCATCTTTATCTGTTGGCGGCAAATCAATGCCTCGTGATTTCTACTCGCTTGATGTGATGAATGAAATAGTAAAAAATGTGGTAAAAGCAACAGAGAAAAATATATCTTTCACCCAGCTATAAAATACATACATATATACATACATGCATACAAGTACATACCATATATATATATATATATATATATATATATATAGGTATGAATCTGTGTGTGTTTCTATATGTGTGCGTCTTTGTGAGCGTGTATACAGTCTTGTTTGTATGATGTCATGACAAATATATTTAAAATCCACCATTTTATAAAAGAAAATTCTTCTCCAGAATCTATCGAGCAACAGAAAGTGACTGGACAGGAGGCGGACAGACAAACAGACAGACAGACAGACAGACAGACAGACAGACAGACAGACAGGCAGGCTGAACATGAGCCATATATCAGCTAGAGTGATCAGTCTGACTAATTATAATACCGTCAGAAACAGTAGCTGATTACGATCGTCTACAGAACTGATCCAGTCACACTAACAGGGCAAACACTGACCACAGCTAACTATAACACAATGGCAAAGGTGTGTGGTGTGTGTGCTTGTGTGTGTGTGTGTTTGTTTGTGTGTGCATACCTAGACGAAGGACAGCGTGTGCACTGGTATGGATGGGCGCATGCGCGTACGGATCCATACGCCGACGCACGTGTGAGAGACGCTGATATGATGGCCGAGTTATATAATAAAAGACTAAAGAACCTGAAGTGATCTGAAGCCGAGTGACGAACTGCCACCGAACATGTCTACGTCATCCCTGAAGTGAACATGGCAATAATTGTAGAAAGTCACATAACCAGGTGAAGGTCAAAATTGTCAAGGTCACTTGTTATTTCTTGGTATCGTCGGCACGACAAAGACACCGTGATAGCTGATAGAGTGAAAGTGGGGGGGGGGGGAGAAGGGACGACAGACCACGAACGACAACAATACGACGAAACTAGAAAACACCTCCCACCACCAACCCTCCCAACCCCCCAGAAAATTGAAGCCCACCCGATCCCGAACCGGATCGAAAGATGATCGATGTCGCATTGACGAGGTCACGGCGATGATTTAAAAAGTGACGGCGCAAAATGCTCTGTTGAACCGAAAAGCATGAGATGGTCAACCGTGCGATCCTTTCTTCTCGACCAGAGACTGGCCGATGGCGTAGAAGAATGGCGTCGGCGGTTTAATGCGTCCCGAACATGAAAAATCAAGACTCTGTCCAGATAATGGCCTTCATCAGTGGTCAGCGCCGCCGACAGCGCTAATGGCTCGCTAATCGTCACCACCATCAGTCAATCGTCTGAATGATGCTGGCCTCGTCGTCGCAGTCAGCCGACGAGAATGAAGCGGACCGATCTCGTGGCTATTACACAACAAAACATCGTCGGGGAGCGGCCGCTGATCGGCGACGACTACAGAAACTCGACGCTCCCTCCTCCGTCCGGTGCCCCGTGATGTAGGTTTAATGGCCATTGTTAACCCGGTCGGCAACAACGCACCGGCGAGTTATCGCCCTCTTTCTCTCACGCCCCTTTTATTTTCCCTCCCGCCGTGCACCGGCGCAACATAATCGCAGATGAATTACCGCCAATAAATATGACGGGACGTCGCGTGAAGCAATTCTGGCAGTTCTCTATCGCCGAAACTCGAACGACCAAACAACAACCACCCACCCACCACCCCCCACCCAGCCCTTCGCCTTCAATGTTTCAATGCGCTCTGGATTTCGTTATTCCGAGATGTGATGTAAAGGGGTCAGGCAACATGTAAGTTCTACTAGTTTCCCAGCACTTCAGTCAAATGGACACTGTTTAGTTCTGAACACAATCATAACAAAGAAAAAAAAAGGCTAAAAATCGACACGCAAATAAATATGAGGAAAAAAGACCCCGACAAAACACGACACACACGTCAGCCACGAGAAGGAGACAGTTTGGAAAATGCTGTAAAATGCACAGTAATTCAAGTTGGATGCAATCTGGCCTAACTAGACCATGGCGCTAACTAAGGTCGGTCACATACACACACACACACACACACACGCACGCACGCATACAGACCAAATGTGCTTGTTTCACCCCCCAAAACGTCTGGACTTTACTCACCATATTAATAAAAGCAGCATATATATATATATATATATATATATGCTGATATTTTTAAATGTCTTCATAAATAATGAGGTAACAGTCAAAATATGGAATAATATTGAAACAAAGGAACAATTAAAGCGTGGTTTGTAATAACCCTACATCATCACAGCCAAACTTCCTAAAGGTTTTATTTTCATCCGGGGGGTGGGGTGGCCGGTTGAAAGCCATCACTGTTAGCAAAAATGGCCCTCAGCCGGTTCATACGTAAATAGTATTAGTGAATCGTACACAAATAGCCCGACACACCGACAGCTTCCTGTCCGGAGTGTCTGGATCGTGGCTATAGTTTTTAATTATTCGTGACAACCCTGAACAAAATAATGCCAAGCTAAAAATAATAATATTAATAAAGAAACTATAAAAAAACAACAGAAGAAAAAGAAGCAAAATTACCAACAATAAATGCAACAAACTTAACCATGTATATAATAAATAGCGGAGAGGGGGGAAAAACGAAGAAAAACCAAACAAAATGGCGGCTAAAAATGACGTTTCCGAGTACACCGATTAGGTGCCATTTTAAATGCCGAAATCTTCACTGCAGACGATAAGTCGTCCTACAGCTGACACGGATGCGGATTTCGTTTTGGACCGAGTTCTGAAGAAAGAAAAAAAAAGCACTGAGTGGGTTCACTTTATTGGAATTACCGATTGCTAACTAGTGTAGTGGCACGTGATAAATCAGGTATTGGAACGTGATCTCCGACGAGCTATTGTTCTAACTTACGTTTCTAACATCGATTTACGACGCGTCCCATTGCCGATTGCGGTAAATGCTTGGTACGCGCCGAGCAGACGCCGAGCGCGTGTGTTGGCAAACACCGACGTAAACGGCGTCCCGGTGACAAACCCCCCGACATTTCGTCTGCTGGCGACGCCGCTAACTTCCGACCGGAAATCGGCATAGTTCGCGTCTGTCGCGTCGGAAAGATGGCTACCGCGACAACCGTGGACGCGGAAGGAATGTGATGGTTTACCGAAGAAGACCCGATTCTGCCAACTAGAATACCCGAACGGGCAGAGAGAATACGCGTTGATTTGAGGTTTCGCTTAGATGCAGTGAGGACGTCGGTGCCACCACGATCGTGATCACGTGACGGTCACGTGACGGTCACGTGGTGGCCGAGGTATCGCTATTTAGGCTAGTAAATGGAGTGTGACGTAATGGCCGTAATCAGTTAATTAATTACGGTCCTACTATTTACCGTGACATTACAATTACACCTGATCCGCCGCTGTATCCGTTCGCATCTGTCAAGATCACCAAGTAGACGACACCTGTCGTAACTGATTGCATTGCTTACGGTCTCTACTTTTGACTAGGGTTGACAGATCGCTGATTTTTTCCGTTCGTTCGTCACGTGCAATTCGTTGGAACGGCCACGTGGCGGGCTCCCGCTCCCCCAAAACCGCCCCTCCCATGCACATCCCCGCATTCCCGCAACCAACCTAACAACACCCACCACCACCGCCACCACCACCACCACACACAGCCGCAGACAGACGGAAACGAAACGGATGAAGTTCTAATAATTCTTGGGAACACCAAATATGACTCTGGGACATGGGATAGAGTTCTAATGGATAAATGCCCGGGTTAATAGGTCGTGAATATATATATATATATATATATATATATATGATCATGACCCCCAACACATACCAGAAGTTTTAGGATTACAGAGAGAGAATTTCCTGAAGTTTTCCCACATAACAACAACAACGAATACTTTTCACGAATCTAGCACATGATTAATAACGTATGTTACTGCGGACACGAATAAAACGGATGGTTCGGGGTTCCTTTTTTTATATAAAGAAAGCTAAAACCTGGTCAACGAGTAGATGGATACCGAGTGAAATCGGAAAAACAACCCCGGGAAGCATCGACATACAAACAGAGATAATATTATATATGAATAAGCTTCTCTGGTGATACATATCCATTATAATGCTGCACCAATTACGTGGACGATTATAACTAGAGGAGGCTACAGAGCTGGTTAGTTACCGTGGCTACCATAGTGTTTGATAAACATTAAAAGGTATGCGTCTCGATTTGCCTATACATAAATATACAAACAAACAAAAAACGAACGAAAAAAAAAACAAAAAAACAACATGCTCATCTTTGCGGCAAACATGTCACCTATACATCTGCAGGCTTCCACTGTAAATTTCTGTAGATCATTCTAGTCTATATGGCTGAACACATCCGAGGTTTATCTGATTCACCGGCTATTGAGCAGCGCGCCAATCGAGTGCTCGCGACGTCGTGATTCCTTCCCCAACAACAACACCAACAACAGCAACCAAAACGTGCCACAGGATTTGCCAGTGCAGATTTTCAGCGTACTAAATACTGACCCAGTTTCCGATATGAGGCGGATCAGGGGGCCTTCAGCTGCTGTTGCTGCTGGTGGCGGTGGCGGTGGTGGTGCTAAACGAGTGAGATGCAAATCGTCGCCACATCTCGCATAAGAATCATCTGCGATGCAGCGTACTCGGCAACCATCACACAACATATCACCGTGGATGGATCAGATAAACCTCGGTGCGTGGATGAATCGAGGGTCGACGTCACCCGCCTCGGTATCGACGGAGAGCAACCTAGGAGTATATACGTTGCCATGGGAACGTAACACCTAACAACCGTTATCGCGACAGACAAGACTGTGACGTGACGTTGTAGGTGTTCCGTACATCATCCGAGTGTTCGTTAGGCCGGTCTATGTACAATTATGGTACAAATCTCAGCAGCTCCCCCTATGGGTGTTACGTCTCCTGTAAGAACATCTTCGCAGTCAAACCATCGCCTAACATTGACAGACATCATGTCTGCCCGTGTCCTTCTGAACTCTTTGATGGCTGTTTCGGTAGCTGTTGGGGCTTCGCCGTCTGCTCTTTCGCCTGATGCAACAACACCGACGGCGCATCGCCCTCGCTGGCGGATGGCTGTTTCTCTTGTTTCGACTGCTGTTGATGCTGCACGTGTTGCTGATGCTGCTGCTGCTGCTGCATGTGCTGTTGGTGTTGCGCTTGCCTGCCTACCGGCGCAGACGACGACGTGACTTCTTGGCGCGAGTCCAAGTGCAGATGGTCGGGCGCCGACCATCTTCGCTTTGCGCACGGCCGCAACCCCCGGCAAAGTTGTTGTGGAACCGAACTCCCCCGACCTGGGGTCACCTCGAGGTACTGCCCCCTGTGGAACAAAGCTGGCACCGGCATGAGGTAGTGCGGTCTCTAATGGAAGTAGATGGCTGGGATGAGTGTCCGAGCCATCCGGCGTCTTTCTAGTCCCCCCTTCCCTCTCGGTCCTGGTCCATTTCTTGTGTTCTTGGGTCATTGCTGGTTGTCTTCCTGAGTTTGTCCGATGTTTGGGCGACGCTGACGAGGCACGTAACAATGACACCGTCGGAGCGGATGTCGTCACTGTGGTTGCTGCTGCTGTCGTGGATGCCGACGCCGACGGTTCCTTCTGCGTCAGCGAGATGCAGACGTCGCCAATGCCTAACCTGCAGCAGGTCAGACCGTAGCGTCGCGAGGTACGCTCCGGACTGCACGATGACCACCCACGACCAAACACGTAAAACGGATGCTCCAAAGTAGCTTCTACTGTCACCTAGAGATAAACAAAAGAGAAAAGGAAGATTTGCACAAAATCAATGTTAAAAGCACCAGACGTAAAACACATCATACAACCGAAATCTGTACGTTTTTAATAAACATTTAATAAACATCAGACTATTTATGATAATCATTTTCCAGCTCATTTTTTCTCAAGCTATATGGATGTAAAAAAATGTACTATTATGATATTTATCGAAATAGCTGAAATATTAATTTCTTACGTTAATTTTCTGCTTGGTATTATTTTAATATTTTTTCCGGGTCCAAAATTTTATCCGTAAATGTAAACGAAATCACTTTTGACGAGAGGGCACACATCTGGAATTTTATTACCTAGCTTTGTCAAAAGAAAGTTTTTTCGTCAGAAGTAAGAATTCATGATTTCAAACAGCAAATTCACTGATAAACAGTGAAATGGTTCCTTTTTTTATCATTCCATTAACCATTTGCTTACGTTTTGAAAAGTATTTAGACGTCACATTATCTTGCACATATACACGAGCTTCCCCAAACACAGATGAAATCAGACCCAAAATGAGATCATCTGTAGAAAAAAAACCTCTCACGTTGTCTTTCAAATTAGCATGTCACTGAATAATGCACACACCCTGACGATATTACCGTTATAGCCATATTCAACTTCCTACACCAGTGATATATATATATATATATATATATATATATATATAGTTTTGCTATCCGTGATCAGACGTAGGGTGACTCAATAGGCCCACAGCCAGGGATCTCTACCCCAAAAGGATCAGATGTGGTAGACGTCGTGCTCAATTCCGTTTAAAGGTGACGTCAACGCGAAACAGTTCCACGATCAACTTAATTTAGCAATAAATACATTTAAACAGCACAAACAATCGGTTTATGTCAATACGAATAAATAAACTGAATGATGGGGTAGACAAGAACCTGGTCTGATTGTTTTAGTGGCACATTTTATGTTTTGGCATCCATCAATTCTTCATCGTGTACTCCTCTTTATTAAAGCGTCACCAAGCGTAAGACACGGACATCGTTTCCCCTTCAAGTACAGTTTAATAGAGAAGCACGTGACCTGCGCTACTGGAGAGCTTCCCACAGTGTAGACAAACAGAACGACTGATTACGACCGCTAAATATATATATAATGCGACCCGGTGCCAATTTATCACGCCATTATACGACAACAACAGACGTTCTAACAGCCATAATTGTATGTCGCTCTCCACGCTTTATGCTCCTCGTCAATAATTCACCTAGGGTTCTCTCTCTCCTTTTTTTCTCTCTCTCTCCCTCTCTCTCTCTCTCTCGCTCTCTCTCCCTCTGTCTTACCCTCATTTTCTCTCTCTCTTTCTCTCTCTCTTTTTCTCTCTCATCCCCTTCTCTCTCTCTCTCTCTCTCTCTCTCTCCCCTCTCTCTCTCCCTCTCTCTCAACCTCATTCTTCTCTCTCTCTCTCTCTCTCTCTCTCTCTCTCTCTCTCTCTCAGCGTATCATATATGTGATTATTCTCATCCTGGTCAGTCTCGGCCATGGCGTGTCTCTTCATGCCATAAATTTGATGTTACCGAATGAATGACGAACGAGCGTTTTACGAACCGAATGATGGCCGATTCCGGCGTCGCGACGCATCAAATAGGCTCTAACTGAGCGCCAACACAGCCGACAAAAATTAATGAACAATTAATTAGGTTAATTGAATGCTCAGAACCTGTACAAATCACATCCACGTCCGACGCCGAGTCGTCCTCCGGGGGACGGGTTTTTTCCCCTCCCCGGCCGTACGTCCATTGTTTCCAGATGTTAGCTCTGATCTAATAAAAAACAGGTCCGCGATGATCACGTGATTATGATGCGTTTGGTAATGAGAATTTGGTGGCTGCTTTGTCCTCATCCGTGATTAAAAACAGCCAATCAGCGACTGGCCGCATTTTCATTACGAACTCATTTGTTTCGGAGACCGCGGGTGGTGATGGTGGTATGGTATTTGCCCCTATGGGTCCATCCGACGCTGCCCAAACCAAGCACCTGGTAGCCGTCGTCACGGCTATACGACGCTGGCCCGGTGTCAGCAAATTAATGATCTTGGACACATAATGCCGATTACATCAGCACGTCGTAGAAACGGATGAGAGATGATAATATATATATAAAAAAACACACACACACACACAACTAAAACAACAACAACAGCCATAAAATATCCCCGTCTAACAGGTGTGTATCGGTGGCAAATGTTCCACTCGATCAGGACGATGATAGGTGGGCCACTTTATCAGTAAGTAAATGATGGCGACCCGTGTACGACGTCTAGTAGTTGGGCGATTCTAAAAACTAAGCACCATCACCGCCACGAATGCCGAGCACTCACTCACTCACTCACTCACTCACTCACTCACTCACTCACTCACTCACTCACTCACTCACTCACTCAGCGCCGCAGACAGAACTAGACATCGCAGCCTAGCTCGTCGTCACTGGAACTCGGCCAGGGATCTCACACACACGGAGGTTGGCTGGATCACGTGCACGGTCGTAACTCTCATCGATGCCAACACGGCTAGCGTGCCACCATCACCGCTGCCATCACCACCACCGCCAACAGCACCACCAGCAGCACCAGCAGTAGCAACGCCGATGACATTACATCGCTTTATTGTCAACCGTCAGATGGCGCCGTAGATCAATGCTCACGCGCACAGCCATTCGTCATCGCAAGTCGGTATTAAATATGTAATTTTACCCTGAAGCCGATATATAAAAATCTGCGACCAGTCGGGAATGAGATGACGGGGGAAGCACTCCGACAGCTGTACACACGCCGCCGGGAGGGGGGGGGGGAGGGACGCCAAAGAGCCCTCCCGTTTAGGACAATCTAACCGCTACCCGTATATTTTATGTGGGAAGAGCCGCCAAGAAGTCCAAAGTCAATGAGAGGTCGATGGCAAGAAATTGATCCCTGAACAGTTAGAAGACCTCATTCGTCTAGCTTAATTGATGTCATAATTATGTCTAATAACGGGCTGCAAAAAGAGCAATGACTTCGTTGTGTTTCTAGATGCTCTCTCTCTCTCTCTCTCTCTCTCTCTCTCTCTCGCTCCTCACCCCTCCCCTTCTCTCTCTAATAAGATTGATAAATGAGAAGAAAAAAACTTCCAAATCATTCACAATATATTTCAGCCACCGAACCCATTACGCCACATTTCGATGGTTTAATTACGGGCCCAATTATTCTCCAGCGACCCGACTAACCGTGTTTTTTTTTAGCCAAACAAAGACTAATTGAGAACAATACAGACTACACGCACACGTCTGGCGATTGTGAAGCGCACCAAAACGACAGTTTCGTTTCCCATTTGTTTAATCCATCACGGTGTGGCGCATCAATTCCCATCGAGTGCTCGTCAAATTTCACGCCGCCATTCATTAACGAGCTAGCGACCGTCGTTCGGCAGCGAAACGCCAGGACGGCGTTCACAATCGCCACATCCTCCCACCGAGTTGACAAATTTGGCGATGGGCAAAAAAACGAACATCAGAAATTGTACCCACAAATCTCGAAATTCCAACTGCGCATTTTACTGGCGCTTACTCACCTATGAGATAAATGGTTAATATTAATTTTGGCAGGTATTTAGAATCTATGAACACACGCGCGCACACGCACACACACACATACGCACACCTGGATAGATGTGTTCTTACTAACAAATCACGTGGGTCATAATGGCTCAGTGATTAAAGCGGTGAACCAGAAACCGAGTATTCCTTTGTTCAAATCCACTAACTTGAGGATGGTGATGAATCTGCGGCTAGACTGTTCGAGTCGACGTCAGGGCCGCAAAGAGCAAATAAGTAAAACCCTTAAACTTTAAACATCAATAACTAATTACTATAATATTTGATTAAAGATTATATTTAATCATCCCGGAACAATATAGTTAGTTATGAACTGGACAAAAACAAATATTAGATCATCGTAACGCGATATTTATCTGTCAGTTCCGTCAATGTCTTCACATCAATCTTAAAGCATAAACAATATTATAGAGATGATGTCATCCGTGGTCTAGCGGTAGCGTGTCGGATCACAGATCACTACCACCCGTGTTCGAATCTCGGCGTGGGAATATCTGAAGGGTGTTTCATCTTTGACTTCGTTTCATTACCTTTGGAGGTCGCTCAGGGGTCTGCTGAACAGAGTCGAGTTCGGTTGAGTTGTTTACCCACGGCACTGGTTGAGGGTCGTCTGTCAGCGGAAATGGCATGAGAATGCTCACACCATCTAAGTGACGAAATACACGAAGCATCTAAAATCCTAGACCAAACTGTACACTTCTTATTTAAAACAAATAAGAAACATATTTATGTGCGCCGGACGCCGAGTCCAAATAACCTCCGATGACGATGAGGTGAACTGATAGATGAAATGCCCTTCGAACACAGCCAGACCCGGCTTCAAACCCCAATGCTAGAGTTCTGTGACCGACCACGCTACTAGTCGGGCTATGTAGAGGCCATTTTGGCTGCCAATAGTAAGATCTAACCAATCTTATAATCACTATCTATCAAGAAAGGTAAGAACCAACAATAGAACGTTATCCTATGATAAATATGATAAACACAGATGAAACTCTGCTACAAACTTCTACTACAAACCAGATGTTTACACGTGACTGTGACCATTTCTAAATATGTTTCAGCGACTATCTGATTGTATTATAATTTTTCGCTTAAATGCAACTTCGACATTTAATTTATTCATTATGCATTCAATTCAGTTGATTAAATGGCCGGGTAAACACTGAAATATTGGAACATATTCCCTGAAATTTGTTGAATGTTTACGAATGCGTTCCGGGCGTCTACAGCATTCGGCACAAAGTCTGAACGTGCTCAGTTAGCTGATTTCACCCAATCAATATCCAACTGAACATCACGACACATTGTCTAATTGTCATTGTGGTACGGGGACAGAATCTTAATAACGGAGATGTTATTTACATACATGTAGATGAAGACAACCTACTGGAATCTTGATACTATTAGATCTTCACTGATTGACACATCCATCAGACACGGATCTACTGACAGCTCATCACCAAAGAATTATCATCTGCAACTGGAAATTCCAAAGAACACGTCGTTCCATAAAGCTAAAATGGTGTTTGCGCTTATTATGGTATATATTGTAGAACATATGGCTTATCTTTCAGACTCCTGACTACAAAAGATGACTTCAACTCCAACACACACACACACACACACAATATATATATGTGTGTGTGTGTGTGTGTGTGTGTTGGATTTGTAGTCATCTATAGAATAGATATTAACCACAATATAAAATATAAATCATCAAATTTTATCCTTTTGTGCTTTTTTTAAAGTTACTTTTTACAATTGAAATTGAGTTTCCATTCTAACTACGTTTAAGGACGACATTCTTCCCTATTCTGTACTCCTAGCTTACGTACCTGTACAATCCAATAATTTAACAACTCACGATGGAGCATACCGTCTTCAGCTTTGCATTAAATGTATATATAACTTATAAGCAACAATAAACTAACTCAGGTAATACGCTGCACGCGGTTCCATTTATTAGTCAACATATGAAGCAGACATGGGGTAATTCCATTTTGTCAATTTCAATTCCACATCAAATTTATTAATTCCAATTCCAAACGTATCAATTCCCTTTTTACCTTGAGTAGGTACTCCGAGTACCTACTTGGAATACCTACTCTGAGTAGTTTATATGCCAAGTAGAATTGTCATGGAAGAAATATTTCGGAATTAAAAAATTAAATGGTGAATTAATTTGTGGATTTAATTTTTTGGAGGAAACTTCAATTCCAATTCTAATTCAAAATTTATCAATTCCAATTCCATTTTTTTTTAAATAATCAATTCCAATTCCTGAATTGAATTGACCTCCCCCCCCATGTCTGATATGAAGTGAGTGGATTTTAACCAAGATCCCCTTATTTTTAGCCCACTGCACTACTGCTGAACTATGACGCCTGCTGTGACGCAGTGACCCAAACACAGACACAAAACCAATCTGGAAGTGACTTACATATTTGCTGGACTCGTACTTTGAAATAGTTGCACCATTCCACGAATTACAATTACAGTCTGTGAATTCGATAACAAAAGAATCCGGGATATTGGCGGTTATGTGAACATTTCTCCCTCCAAATTCGGAAATCATTGTCTGTGGATCCAATAATGAAATGACCGAGGGTGGTACTGGTTGTTAATCCAGAAGAATTTCCCAAATTTAAACAAATGGATGATGTGACGACATAAAAGTACACACATTTTCCCACTTCTCGTCCCGTGATACAACTCTTTGATTTGAGCAGCATACCTGCTTAAACTTCACTAGTTGTGTATGAAATATCACAACAACAACTGCACTTGGCCATCAAAAATCTATTTTTTTTAAATGTGTGCACAATATTTGGCAAGATGTTGAAAAGGAGCGCTGGCCGTAGTCATTTAATGCAAAGTTGTAGTAACGTTTTCATAATTTCAGCTAATCTGCACACGGTTGGAATTAACGGAACTTTTAGATCATCAGTAATCACTGAGAGTCCATGTTGCCCCCCCAAAAAAAAACCCGTCATCCAATCAAAGCTACTATCAGTTAATGATCATAAAATATATGATAATTTTCAGGTGATCAAAATCGGGAGTTGTCAATTATTGATGAAATGTAAGCGCGGCCATCATTAACTTACACTACCAGCTTAATTACGTAAAATGATAACTTTCGAAATTACAACAAACTACTCAAATGTTTAGTGGTTTTTTTATAATCTTATTACATGAGTTGATTGTAAACAGTGAAATGATCAAAGACGTGAAATCATTGATAGATAATTAACATTCTGTGGGATGACATAATGAAGCTTAACCCACAACCATATAACTAGCTCAATATTATTATATATATATATATATATATATATATATATATTTGATTTTATTCCCTAGGTAACTAATTAAGCATCTGTAGCATATCAGACTGTCAGTTCTCCTGGTTTAGACATATATTAAATATCTGAATGACAAATAACTCCAATCCATCTTCACATTTTGGAGCAATGGTGTCAAAGTCCAACACAACTTCTTATATTATGACAATTATAAGTTTTACATTTTCGTCTCTGTCAAAGGAAAGATCCCCTCAAAACTTGTCAATTTAATATTTTACAAATGAGATCATAAACAGACGGAGAACAGTCAACCTTTATGTGAGTCAGTGAGTGAGTCAGTCAGTCAGTGAGTAGGGACTTTATTTTGTCCAGGCGTTGGTCAAATGTGGTACATATGGCTCAGGGAAGCCTATATATACAGTACCTAGGGAAATATCCGACAAATACCGTTATGAGTGGGATTTGAACTCTGGCATCGGCGAGCAGGATCACGGAGTTCTAACCGTTGTTGTGACTGGAGTTGACTCGAGTATTTAGGTAGATATGATTGTGACCATGATATTCTCCTATGATCACAACCATCATTAAATATGTTCATCCTGTCATTGTTTAATCACACACACACACACACACACACAGAGAGAGAGAGAGAGAGAGAGAGAGAGAGACGCACAGAAGAGAACCTTGTCGAACAAATCTGGCGCTTCAACCACAAATTAATCAACCAACTTCTCTGAGGAGCTAACTAGCCTCAGAGGAGACAACAGGTCATAATGCTCACTTTAAGTATTAGCCGAAGTGCCTCCGTGATGCCACAACAGATACATATACACACGAACAGACAGGCAGACACACACAAAGAGAGAGAAAGAGAGAGAAAGGGAGAGAGAGATAGAGAGAGAGAGACAAGACAACCACAGGATGACGAGGGACAACCTCATCCAGTAAGGACAATGCATACCGGAGCGACAAGACCGCCCCATTAACATGATGGATTACGGCTACAGAAGTTGATAATTAGCCGGAGATAAGTGAACCAATCAGCGGCCGATCAGTGACCACGGATCGGCTCGTCAGTAGTTGGCAGTCTCATAGTCTGGATCACCCTAATGCTGGCCACGATCAGCGAGCAATGCCAACAATGTGCCGACGGCTGTCCACCGGGCATCATCTGTCTCCCGAAGTCTTGACCAGTCCGCCAGGATAGCCCCGTATATACGTCGGACTTCGGAGGGGTAGATCCGGAGCTACGTTCTGACAGGTTAAGTGTGAACTCTCCAGAGATTATTTATTTCTTTAACCGGAAGGCCCCGGGAGTGAACGGCTCCGGGAGAAACAAGTGATTAGGGATGTAAACAATATGAATTACGGACACGTGCACGATGTCTCCGTCGATGCCGAGTCCAAATATCCGCCCGCTAAACGAGCACTTCGGCCCGTTCTGAAAATGCTAATTAATGCCCCGCTCAGGATTTGGCGTCCGGAATTCTAGATGCGATGTGTCAGCGGCAAATGCGAAAATTACCAATGGCGAGCGAGATTGGTCGGCGTTTCCGGCCCTGACAACCATCGGTATTTTCGACTACAGATTACACACTTGGATGGGAAATCATGGCCGCATGGGGCGCCTCCGTGGTCCAGTTGGTAGCGCGTTGGACCACAGATCACTACCACCTGAGTTCGAATCTCGGCGTGGGCAAATCTGAAGGGTTTCATTACCTTTGGAGGTCGCTCGGCCCATTTAGCCTACCACGTGTACAAAAGTGGCCGTAAACATCAATCAGCATCATCATCATCATCATCACCACACAGAGCTCAGAACACGTCTCTTCTGTACTCCAGGAACGATGACTATCTGCCTCGGTGTACTCCAGACTCCCCCCCCCCCCCGTACAACATTCATATAGAAAGTGAGTGACTGGTTTGTTTAACCTTGGCGTTGGTCACATCTGGGACATATGGATGGTGGAGAGGGGGGCGCCGTTTTGCGAAACATCACGGAAACAAGCGATTTAAACCGTAATATGCGGGTTTCCTTCGCAATATTATAATAACTGCGCTATAAGAGTACACTTACAACAATCAATACCGAAGCTTTATTAAATTAGAAAAGATAAAATAAAAAATGCACGGAAATTACTACTGTTATGTAATTTTGTATTTAATTTAATTTGTTTAGAACAAATTATTAACAGTAAATAGAAATAAATTTTAAATAATCAAAGTTATGATTTTACAGCAAATATAATAGAAAACATCCTAGAAAAAAAGAAAAACATTCTACATTTAAATATATATATATATATATATATATATATATCATGATTGAGCGTCACTTAGGTTATAGTGTTCTAGATAATAAGAGCTAGCTATATATACCTGTTATATTTATTTTTTATTTTTTTTTGAATTTTTACACCTAACAACATAATTTACTAGCCACAACCTACAGATAATATCAACCTATCACCCAAACGATTGGCTAGTCTTAGCTAAACTAGCTACATAGCCTATCTATAGATGAGTTGATTTGTGACTTCGGTGATTAGGAGAAGTCCTCAAAACGTTTCCTCTCTTTCAAAAAGGTCCCCAGTAACCAACGTTTGAGGACCCCCGATCTGGGCAACATGTCTTACGGCCAAACAATGGTGTATTTTATAGATGTGCAACTGGTTTGGAACTATCTGTCAAGTAAACATATACCAAATAAAGCAAATGTTTAACGACAATAAAATATTCCAATACTAAATAAACTTATACATCCACGTATTTAATGTCGAAGAAGTCCCTGATAGCCCAAAATATCACCTTAGCATCAGTGATACATGTTGATGCTGGCCTGACATAACTTGGCATGCATCCTGTACTGTCAGCAAGGACAATCCTCTATAAGTTACCAGGCTAAACGAGCAGTCCACGGTATAATGTTTCGAATGCTTCAAACAATGAGCTCAGAAGTTCATTGGGGGGGGGGCACTTTTCTAGAGGTTCCCAAGATCCAGACCCATTCCAGCTGCTAAATCTATAAACAATGTAATTTAGCTTCGAAATACCTCATTCCGCCAGAAGGGGGGGGACGTGAATACGTAGATATCAATCAAATTAAATGACATAAAATATTCCTATACAAAGGCCGCTAAAATAATTAATCACATAGTGATAAATTGTAAGGCTTCCATTGGCGCTTGCCACAGTCACCAATTGCCATCCATTAGTTAAATTACCCGGCAATTAAAATACTAACTTGTCAAAGGGGTTTAACAGACAGATATCGTCTAAAAACGATAATAGGTCTGTTTGACATGGTGTAACTTGGCTAGTCTATTAGAGAATCTAGGCGTATCAAAGCCATAGGCTACTAAAAAAATGAATAAACTGGCTCCAAACAAATTTTAAACCAGTCATAATGGCCACTAAAAATAAAACCCTGACGAGTCATCGGATTGTATGTCAAGGCACGTGATGAATAAAGCGTTTATTGGTAGATGAATAGTATACAAGTAATCTATCTATCTATCTATCTATCTATCTATCTATCTGTCTATCGTAGTCATCTATATCTATCTATTATTTATTTATTTATCTACCTCATGTGTTTCCCTCAGGGTGGCTCAATAGAACAGTAGTGAAACAAAATTTGGAAACTTCTTGGTTCAACTGCACCAATTGCCTACTGATCCTTCAAGGGTACTAATAGAATCATCCGTAAATGTTGATCTTATTATGGATTAGGCAGATCTAATAACCAACTAGTAATGGTATACTCGCCCTGAGAATGGATAATGCCACCATACTGTACAGGTCCATCAGATACAGACAGAAGTGTCCTGAAATTAGCTGGAAAATCCTTAGATTACCAGTGCTGTGTCTGAACTATCAAATCAGGTGTGTGTGTGTGTGTGTGTGTGTGTGTGTGTGTGTGTGTGTGTGTTAGTAGGATATAAAAAGGTACTTTATGAGTGCAACATCTACATGATTCACTAGGGAACGAGCTTTCGCTCCCACAAAGACATGTAACGTCTGGTCAGTTCAATGATAAACAAATGCAAGCAATGAATTAAGACAAAGGCCACACCCCTCCCCCCAGAATTGTCAGACCCAGGATGTTTTATGCACTCAGGTAGTTTTCCTTGTTAGGATTCAGCATTTAATTAATTATAAGATAAGAGCAATAGAGGAAAATATACCTCCCATTGTTATGAGGCGAGAACTACTTCAGAAATATGCAGCCGCTCAAGACGTTAACGTATTTAGTTGACTGAGGTAGGAATTGAAGTTACACATTTCGTATAAAATATCTCGCAAGTCATAATCTTTCCCAATCTGACATTGCTTGACGGTCACTCTTCTTTACATGTTTGGCTAAATAGGCTAAACTTTCTCAGATGGTAATGAGGTGAAACTTAATATGAAACACCCTTTGGACGTAGGCCATCCAGAATCTGAACCTTTCCCCTAGAGTTCTGTGATCAGCAATGAAATTAATGTAATCAATTAATCAATCACTCGAAAATTCCATTCCGTGTTGTGGCAGACATTGCATGACTCTATACCACGTTGTTTCAAATTAAGTTCATAAGTTCATCTTGGTTTTTTTTTCAGATCAAGAACAAAAAACGTCTGGGTCTATGGTACTAAGTGGATCGCAGAAATAACACCATACCATTGACCAATCGAGAAACTATTCAGTTCTCGTCCCACTGTCATAACATCTGGAATCAATGTTATCATCTGAAAATAAACTTGCGGTAGATGAGATGACGCACCGACGACGACAGGACGGGGTCATCTTCGCGTCATCGTGCACAACTCACCTGGATTCGCTGCGTTCCAACCGAGAAGCCAAGGATCGCCGTTCCTCGCTCCTCGTCCTTCTCGATCCTGACCACGGTACTGGAGTCTATCTTCAGGTCCGGACTTATCTCGGCACTATTTACAAAATCTTCGGTCCTCAGGTCCTCTACCCGTTTCAGTTCGCCGTTTGCAAGTTGGATGATTGAGCCCTTCATGAAGTGCGCCGGGTAGTGCGGCTGTGACGTATAGGTGGCCGGCTGCAAAGGGGGAGGTGGCGGTAGCATAGAAGCCGAAGATGATGGCGACGGGGAGCTGGTCACCGTGTGCGTGGTTGGTATCTGTGAGTGGAGCGGGGGTGGGCCGAGTTTTGGCTTCTTCGAGGGGGACTCTTCCGACTTCACCTGCACCCCTGAGTACGCATCGCCGGAGACGGCCTGCTGTTCGTGGGGCGTACCGGGAGCCCGGCGCAGCGATCCGGAGATGTGACGCATGTACTCGCCCCCGTCGGCGCCGGACTTGCCGCCGATGCCGGACTCCCTGGATTCCTTCGGGGCGCCGCCTGGCGGAGGTAGGTCCTTCGACGATAGGCTCGGGTAGTGGTCGGCGCGATGCGCCAGGGGCGAGTGTCTCTGGAGCGACTTCTCGGTCTGGAGCGGCGACGTCCGGCTGGACAAGCGACGCGTCTCCGGCTTGTGAGGTGTCGGATGCTCCCTGAAGAGGGCGCCGTGAGGCAGCTGCTGGATGGGAGATGGATGAGTGGGAGGGTGAGGGCCGGCCGTCGGGCCGGGCGAACCGGTCGGCGAGGCAAGGGGCTGGCCCGGGTACTGATGAGGTACGTGACTCGGGTGATACGGTCGAGGTAGCTGGGGCTGAGCTTGTTGACTGATGCGAGCGATTAGCTGCGAGAAAGACTGCATGTCCCCGGTACTGGGGCCGGGCGAGTACCCTGGATGGTGGTACGGATGGTAGTACATACCATACGGCGACAGCGACGGTACGCCCGCCGGCTGCCCATGGGCGGCGTACAGGGATGACGACGGATAGGGCGTGCTGCCCGTGGTCGTATAGATCGGCGGGTAGGGGTGTCGCGAGAGCTCCGGCAACGTCAGCGATTGTCGGTAGAGGCCCGTCAGCGTCGAGCTCGGGATGCCGGGCAGCATGAAGTGCGGCTCATGCGAGGGCGTCGACGACGTCAGCGAGGTACTCGGTATGCGGTGCGCCTGCACCTGACAGGAAGTGATACTCGACAGCCATGGCACCGTTTCGCTGGACGTAGTGCTACTCCGAGTCATAGCACCGCGATCTAATCCATTTGCATTCATCCGCCTGTCCAGCCATGCACCATGACCACCGCTAGCGTCCCGCCGCCGAGTTCGAGCGGCCGACTGGCATCTAGTGTACTGGACCGATGGGCCGCGGTGGTGGTGGTGGTGGTGGCGACTCGTGCCCCAGGGGTAAGGCTGCACCCTATCGTCGGACGGGGCACCACCGCCGCCGCCGCAGCCTCCTCCTCCGCTGCTGCTGCTGCTGCTGTGCCTCTCCGCCGGATGTCCGTATTTCGCGCTGGCACTGGCACACTGGGCGGCCTCTATGGCGCACTGTTTCTCACAGCTGCTGATGACGTCCGGGCCATCGTTCCGACGGTTCCTGTACTTCCATTTCAAGTCGCTGTACAGTACGGACGGGTAGGTATCCCACGATGTGCGCGGAGGCTCTGTAATAGGGTTCCATTAGTTTCTGAAAGCAGCAAATAGTTCATTAATCATTCGATTGGCCAACGACGTTCGCCGACATTCACCGATAAGAACTATAACGACGGTGGGACACGGCTAGAAATTTGTACGGTTCTATTCCACGGCGCCCGCCTGGTACCTTACCCGGTGACATATTTTCTACCGTCCGCCGGCCAATACCGGACAGATGATGATGATGATTGGTGTTTTACGGCCACTTCTGTGCACACGGTCGGCTAAATGGGCCGAGCGACCTCCAAAGGTAATGAAGCGAAGTCGGCGATGAAACAACTTTCAGATATGCCCACGCCGAGATTCGAACACGGGTGGCAGTGATCTGCGCTCCAACACGCTACCACTAGACCACAGAGGCACGCCCCGGACAGAGTCACAGGTGATACGACCACTTCACCACCACCACCACCACCACCACCGCCGCCGCTGGCCACCGTGACAGCGCTGTGGGGCGATAATTACATAAAACTAAACGGCACGTCGTTGAGCCATCACGTGCACATTACCGAGGCGGCGGCGGTGCTAGCCGCGATCAAAATCAACACATCATTAAATAAGCCGCGGGAAAGGCCTTTCATTATGGTGTTCGGGTGTTCCACGAGAGCAGCGTCCCTATACTGGCGTGAGTGACCCGGCCGCGGCGTGGCTGACGTTAGTACGCACAACAACTATACGGCCCGCGTTTCGTACTCGTAGGAGCCGCGCTTTATCAATAGCCAATAAAACACGATCGGCCGACGCTTTGCGGAATATCGATGACCTGGGTGTTTAACATCACAATAGCAGTAATAACGGCGACATTATAGAAATCAGGCGGGGCAATGCGGCCGATTTAGAGATGTTTAACGAGTGAATATTTTGCAGTAGTATATTATTCAATAGCCCAGCGGGCGAATTAACATCTTACATGATAGATGAGCGAATGGAAAACGCGGCAACACCAACACACGGCCCTTATCCGGCCATGGAATATGCTCTCCCTTTGTTCCATGATTTGGCACATATACTTATTGTTGCGCAGTGCTCACAACTTACAGGGGAGCATACCACAAAGTCCACACGCTGGAATGAAAACTGTAGCACTACTCTCTCTCTCTCTCTCTCTCTCTATATATATATATATATATATATATATATATATATATTTTAATGCGTTATATTCCCGAAATATCCAGGACCTTAAAATAACCCATCACTTGACCTTATAGATAAATTGTAGACGTATATATGGCACTATGTCTAAGATAATAATAATAATACACCTTACGTAAAGCTTTGATGATATCACACACACACACACACACACACAGAGAGAGAGAGAGAGAGAGAGAGGAGTGAGTGAGTGAGTGAGTGAGTGAGTGACAGACACAGCGAACAAGGCACGATTATAAATCCAAACCCGTGCGCTATTGGAACTGTGCACAATACCTCCATCTACTGTTGTTACCTTATATAACATCTATAGAATTACACGCCATTGTTGTTGTCGTTGTTGTACCACATTAATATGTCCACATTCAAACTGACTCCAGTCTGTCAAAATCCCGTTGGAATTTTATGGAACTGGCGAGAGTCTTAACACGAACGTTCACCATGGATTTTGTGCTCGGATGAAAAATCCAGATCCGGTAATGGCGCTGTATAAATCTATGTGCCACACGCACGCACACACATACACACGCGCGCGCACGCACACACACACCTGCACTTAAATGTACATGAAACGTAATACATCTAATTAGATACTGTTAATTTCTAATATAAATTTTGTCATAATTGTCAACGTTTGTCCTGTCAAATGAGTGACATCCCAAAGTAACCTGAAGATCTCAACATTTGTCACACCTATACTAAATATTATAACTGTTTGTGTCCTTGGGATGACAATTAAATCATAGCATCATTATAATAGTTTTATGGAGTACACAATTAGACCGAACCAAATATAGATAGAGAGACGGACAGACAGATAGACAGACAGATAGAGACGGACAGACAGACAGACAAACAGACAGAGACGGACGGACAGACAGACAGACATACAGACAGACAGACTGAGTTTCACGCTTTATTTCTATTTTAGAAAGGATGTGATTAACAACATAAAATTGGCATCATCTCTTTAGCTAAACCGTAATTTGTGAGGAAGGGCGGCAGACGCCATTAAACAAGACTAATTAGATCATAACACAGATGGTGTGAACCTATAGATTGTAAAGGACAAATACATTAATGTACTCCGTCTGGAACTTAGGTGGCGAGAAAAAGGTGTCCAGAGATACGTATATGGTGTTATCGGGGGGGGGGGATACACGGAGTGTAAACAGTTACGTAAAGCATGTATGGCTAAATATAACATGGTCCGAGAAATACATAACGTACACGTACATGGTATATACCTGTACACGTACATGGTATATACCTGTATGGCCATAAGCAGGTATGCAGACGCGCGCACGCAAGCAGACACACACACACACACACACATATCTATATATATATATATATATATAGCTAAAGTATATCTATATATAGATGTTTACATACATGCAAAGTTAATGGCATCAATCAACGCTCAGTTAGATATAGACACATGAATGCAGACATGTAAATATAGAAACATGACATTATCTATGCATACAGAAATATATGCATGTACGAACATGCACGTATGACAGATGCAGGACACGCGCGCACGCACGCGCCCACACATACACTCTCACACACACACACACACACACACACACCATCATCTACATACACATATACATATATATATATATATATATACACACAAATGTGACAGAAGCAATCATAAGGCCCATATATCAACAGAGCCACGCCGATTTATCCATAATATCACAATTACGCCATAGTTCGTGCAGACGCCGGCCAAGTTTCATTAACCTAACAACTGACATGTCGTGTTATCCTCCCACCACCCAAACACCCAAACACCCAACACCGCCGCCGCCACCACTGCCGCCATCACTGATCAATATGGTGGCAAACAGCTAGTCAGTCTCTGTAACAAGTAGCCATACTGATAGAGTGCAGGTCAGACAGGGCTCCGCTTAAAGTCATCTCGTAACATGGAAACAATAGCTGATATGCAGACATGTCAATGATGAGTCTGCTTGCCCACACTTGGCCCTAACGAATGCGCCCGTCGGCCGATGAGCCCATCCGCCCGTCAGTCAGCCGAATGGCCCATGCCCATCGTTTGTACTGAGCATCCAGATCGAGGTGGGCATCTGTTTAGATATCTGCCAGTTTACCTGGCGATTGGACTGGATAATCCGAAACGAGGACACCAGCCGAATAAAGCGATAGACCACTTACTAATTGGGGCATGCCAACCGGGGTGTGGAGTTAGGCTGACACTTCACGGGCGGGGTGACGCATCGGCAAAGTGGTGTCAGATTGGCGAGATGTAAACTGATAACGAAATAAGTAGGACGAAGATGTATCACAAATATGACCTTTTAGGGACTTTGAGGCCAAATTCAGGTCAACCTACTATTTATGATCTGTCAGATTTAACACAGAATGCCGTATGAAAGAGCGCTGCGCCTCCGTGGTCTAACTGGTAGCGCGTTGGACCACAGATCACTATCACCGGAGTTCGAATCTCGGCGTGGGCATATCTGAAGGGTGTTTCATCTTTCACTTCATTTCATTACCTTTCGAGGTCGCTCGGCCCATTTAGCACAAAAGTGGTCGTAAAAACACCAATCATCGTCATCATCATCATCATCATCATCATCACATGAAAGAGCATATAATGTATTGCTGAAAAGTTTCCCTTCAATTCAACAATTTCACAGACTGCTGAAAACGTCGCATTATCTACGTAAATATTAGGTAAACTAAATGAAGTTCATCAATATGGTGGCACGTTAATTAAACTTCGGATCCGAGTTTGAAACCCTGCACTCTCGATTGATCTTTCCTTCTCATGGTAGTTAACTGAGGCACAAATAAATACCGCAGTTGATGAGGCTGACTACTGTGACTACTGATGACTACTGTGACTACTGATGACTACTGTGACTTAAGTAAACGTAAGTGAAACATGGAAATAGTGTATACTTCCTGGAAGTCGAAAATTAGGAATTGAACTAAACTGATCTATAAACGAGGACAGCCAGCAACAAGGAATAAAATGAGTGAGTGAGTGAGTGAGTGAGTGTTTCGTTTAGCCTCGCTGCTAGTCACACCTGGATATATAGCGGCGGGGTGACCACTAGCCAAATGTCCCGCAAACACAGGTAAGGGTTGGATTCGAACTTTGAGTTGGGGGTTTGCGACATGGTACCTTAACCATTGCGCTATCGGTACATCGACGTGTTTGTTGAGTACCCGACTGAGTACACAGTTGTTGAAGATATGAAGCCTGATTACTGATAGAGATACTGGAATATTCCGTCTAATCATATTGTGTTCCATCTAGTCACATTGTGTTCCATCTAGTCACATTGTGTTCCGTCTAGTCACATTGTGTTTTTGTGATTTTATTGACAAATATCAATAATATCTGTAATGATTTAACACATAAGACTTAATGTAAGAACAACACCGACGACTTATAATGGGACTCCATCTAACACATAATGTCTAAAATCATTACCCTGTCTAACACTGTCTAATACAGTGACTATGTATAACACATAAAGTCTAAAATCATTACCCTGTCTAACCCTGTCTAATACAGTGATTCTGTATAACACATAATGTCTAACTTTATGACCTTGTCTAACACATAATGTCTAACTTCATGATTCTGTCTAACACATAATGTCTAATATTATGACTCTGTCTAACACCGTCTAATAAGGTCAGTCTGTCTAACACACGATGTTTAACATAATGACTCTGTCTAACACAGTCTAACACAGTGACTAGTCTAGTACATAATGTTTAATATTATGACTGTCTAATACTGTGTAACACAGTGACTTTGTCTAATATATGTCTAACAATATAATTCTGTCTAAGATGATAACTCCATCTATGATGACCTAACATCATGACTCGATCCAACACTGTCTATCATTATGACACGGTCTAACAAAGTCACTTTCTCCGGCACATTGTCTAAAATTATGACACCGTCTAACAGTATTACTTCTGTCTAACATGGTCTAACACAGTGACTCTGTCTAACACACTATCTAAAATTATATCAGTGTCTAGCATCAGCAATTTTACGCTGAAATCGTCCAACATCACAACATCACCATGATGCCATTTAACAATGTCTAACACGATGGCTCCATCAGCACTGTTTATATTATGAGACTGTCTAACATTATGACACTGTCTAACATTAACACAATGTCTAACATTTTGACTCTAACGACTATTATAACGAGTTTACCTAACAACGCTTATTACCTGGATTCTGTCCAATACGGACAAGGCTCTTACCGGAAGTGGACATACACACACACACACACACACACGCACACACACAGAGAGAGAGTGACCCATTTCTGGTGACATGGTGACAAGCCAAGAGAACAACCACCCCCCCTCCTCCCTTCACTAACCCGGACAGCATTAATCACGATCTTTCACTAAGCCAGACGCTGCACTAAACGCCTTTCACCTGTCTACGGCTCGGGATCGTACAGAAATCACTCATCCATCGATGCCAATACCTGTGTATCAGTAGCCAGCCGTCGACCTCGTGTGACAGAAATGATAAATATGTGATTTGATTACACATCAAAAGGCCACACCGGTCGGCCAGAGCCAATACAGACGGCTTATCGGTTACGACCGGGGCTACACACACACACACAGAGAGAGAGAGAGAGAGAGAGAGACAGACAGACAATCTAACACCAGAGGTCGCCCATCAACGCCAACACATACCGAAATCAGTAGATCGAGTATTGCCGGTTCTGGTAACAAAAGCCACAACTTTCTTATCTCTTCGTGCGCCGTAAACTTCAAGCAATTAGTTCTGATACACAACAGACAAATTGAGGTAGTTTTTATCCAGGTAACCAGCTAGCTAGGTACGTACATAGGTAGTTTGAGATATTTTTTTGGGGGGGTGGTTCGAATGGAGCTTTAACCTGATTTACATACCTGTGAAATGTAATTCAGCGTGTGTGTGTTGGATTGGTGGCTATATTAAAGCTGTACTTACAAGCGCATGACTGTGGACATATTTAATTCCTGCCGTCATGAAGTGAACGTAAATAGTCAGTATGCTAAAAGTCCAGGGTAGTGGTGGTAGCAGCGCGTATAGACCACAGCAGTCCGGGGTAGTAGAAGTAGTAAGTAGCCCGTGAAGACAACCGGGAGCCCTCGGCAGCGAAAACAGTAGTAGTAGTAGTAGTAGTACTAGATGTAGTAGACCGTAGACGAGCCAGAAGTCCAGGTAAGTCACACGGTAGTAAGTACGCGGCCACTCCTCTTACTACAAGCCCATCTATCACCATCTCATAAACTGTGTACCCGCAAACACCGCCGGCTGAGCTAAGCCTCAGCTGGTCACACCCCGGACATGTCTGGTAGTAGTCACGCCGAAGACGGACAGCCATCAACCAACACGGAGCCCTTCGCGGACAGCACACACAGACAAACACGGGGACAGACACGGACACATACAGACAGTCAGAGAGACAACACACCGACCGACTGACCGACCGACCGACCAGTGAGCGGTCAGTGAGCCGGCAAATCGTTCGTCGGGCACCAACCAAGGCCTCCCCGATTACGTACCGACAGCGGCGTACGATCGGCGTCCGGCCTCGACGAGCTAACAACGTCCAGTTCGATAAACAATCGGCACACGACGGTGCCGCCCCCGTAGAGGTCGTTCACGAGACGCGACACCTAGCGGAGATCACCTACCCTCGGATGGTCGTATTCCGCCAGTTGGACAGGTCATGGTACGCTCCTCCTCCTCCTCCTCCACGTCGTCCATTCACCGAGTTCTTGGCCATCTCCCTCATCAGTACGGCCCCCGACCACGAGATGGCGACAAACGACGACGACCGTCCAACTTCCGGTAAATCATGGCCAGACCTAGCCCGCAATGACGTCGACGATGATGATGACGAGAAGTCGCAGACTTTGCCGAGCTCGGCGTCAATTGTTCGGTTCGCGGTGTCGTGTCGGGCGGCGCGTGTCGGGCGGCGTCCACGCTCTGACCACAGGAGACTGGCCCGGCAAGCGACGACAACGGCAAATCCTACGCCAGACAACCATTAAATATTTATCGGAGCTTGGCAATGTATAATTTTTGGTCTAATCAGTGTTGGCTGTCTACTGACTGACTGACTGGCTGTGCCGTACGTATGACAAGGGAGGCCCGACTCGCCGTGTGTTACGCTAGCTGCTGGCAGCAACGAGAGACGGGGAATGCCCTGTCAGGGAGAGAGAGAGAGAGAGACACGCGCCAAGCTAGGGATTCCCTCAGCCACCGCTCCTGTACTACAACAATCACGAGCCCCATTGATGTGTGTGTGTGTGTGTGTGTGTGTGTGTACGTACGTACTCACACACACATCACCGCGCTGATAGGCTAACCACCACCGCCACTACCATCATCAGTACCACTAGCACCATCCTACTGCCACGGCAAGCCTCCACCTCTCCACGTGCGTGTGTGTGTGCGTGTGTGTGTGTAAGACATACCCTAGGAAGCAGACAACAGCCATTACGAGTACAGTGTACTGTGATGGAGGGAACACCACCGGGGAGAGAGCCCCGACGTCTATGGCATGTGCTACCAGAGAGAGGTAGGTCATCACTGGTAGTAACTCCCGCCAATCTAAGAACATATCTATGGCATTCAGACATCTGGCTTACTACGGAGAACATGGATACGTGTTCTGGTCCTGCTCTCATCGCGTAGACCAAGTCATTCTAATAGGATAACGGGTAGACTACGGCACAGTAGCTATACCGGGTAGACTGAAGCACGGCAGGGTAGACTGAGGTTCACAGTTCGGTAAACTGAGGCTCGGATCCTACAGTAGACTAAGGCACAATAAACAGTAGCCCGTGGTTCATTGTACCCGATAGCCTGAGGCTCAGAACCCGGTAGACTTTGGCACAGAACTCAGCAGACTGGGAAAATTATCCGTTGGGATGAGGGACCATAAGAGGCGGGTTAGGGAATTTAACATAATGAGAACAGCTAAGTTGAGTAAACTGTGGCACAGCATCTTGCGAAGCAGAAATATCGTAGATGAGGTACACTAAGGAACTGCAAACATCTCTGATAGCTTGAGGCCCTGTACCTCCTAGGCAATGCCAATCATGACGAGGTACTATCCCTGATTGTCAGGTAAACGTTAAGTGTCAACTAGTCAAAGCTAACTCGACATCCAAGTATGAACAGATGAATCCGTGTACGTTTATGTGTACGCGGTATGCAGCACCATATATCGACATACTTATGTATATCTATTAATCCAATCAGTGTGTCTGCGGGTGTGTGCACGTTTGTATGTTTAGCCAATTAAACACAGCATGTCTGCAAAAACATACAGAGACAGGGGGACGAGCATGCACATACTCTCAAATGCATTTATGCAATCGATCCAACGCACTCATCAATTTCCAATCGTGCTCGTGCACAGACTCGCACAGACATTCCTTAAATCAGACTCATCAAACCAGCCAATGGCCATTGGGCAAGAAAGAACAGTTACGTTTAAATACGGTTACATGTTACCTTCGTTTACACGATCCACCTGTCTATTCCACTCCAGGGTGTGGTACCACTAAACCACCCATTAACCCGCATACCCACCAACCACGCATCCACCCAGACATCCACACACACACACACACACACACCACCACCCACCAGCCTCACCCAGCCACATCCCTCCCTACCATGCACAAATAATGAAACCAATCCACTGCTACATTAGTTAAGGGCAAGACGCAATCAGCTTACATATCGGTATTTAGAACGAGCCCAAGAGGCATCGAGATTAACCGCAGACTTCCGGTTTGGCAGACGAGCGCGCCGTAGGTCGGCCATATAGGCGGCGAATGATGGAATATGGAGATATATTAATGGCCATTTACCAATATACATCAATCAGATCGGATGAGATCTACGTTCGGTGCGGGCAACATTACCATCCGCTATCCGGCTCGTGATGTTCCGCGGCCGAAGTTCATCATCGGCCACGGCGGCGACGATCCGAAAAATGCCGAACGAAGGCGAAGCCAACTCCATTCCATCTGCTCCCGCGGGATCGGGTCCCTCCGTATGGCGGGCACGATGACGGTGTGTCTCGTCGTTTATTTACAATCGACCACCGATCATCACGACCGCGATATATCAGCATCTCGACTCAGCTCCGTTGTGCCGAGATTTGGCGCCGAGAGGGCAGACGACATTAATAGGCAGACGACCACGCAATGGGGTTAACGTCAGATAATGGTCGTAAATCTGGGAATGTACCTCAATACAAAAATGGAGAGGTGTACTTAACTGAATCGTAACCGCATTTTCGCAATCGTCTTTTTTCAAAAAATTATACAAATGATATTATTTCACTTTTAACAATATTTCTTCAATAAATAAACAGCAGAATGAGTAACTAACACAAACACTATTGATTCATCGTTCACTGAACACCGTATTAAATTTTGTTGCAATTCGATGAGTGTATTTTGGGATGTGTTTTTCCCAAGTAGCCTACATCTCTTTAGATTTATGTCACATTTGTGTTTTGTCCAAGTAAATCTCTTTACGACTTTAGATTTCATTCCCAGGGTTCCAATTCGCTTCCGATCATCAGGAGGATGTTGATGATGAGACGTTCGATTTTCACCATTTTCGCGATCACCATTCAATTCAGGGATATTTTTATCCTCTCGCGTGACAGCCGTGATGATCCCTTTCTGGTATTAAGACAGCTGAGGTGTAATAATGATCAGGTCTGACGGACATTACATCACGGTTATACGTTATTGTTTTGATGGCCTTCCAAGGAGAATCCTATTACAATCGATGGGATGTGTTTGTACGGTAATAAAGACGATATTACGCTGCCTTTTAAGATTATAATGTACGCCATCCCGGTGACACGTCGATGACAACGTGAGTGGCCATTTCTTTCACGTCGTGTTTGTACTTGGCGGAGTCTTAAATCAAGTAGTATCAAATTGCAATCAAAGATTGTACAACAACAAGCTAGACTGTTGACACACACACACACACAATCTCTCTCTCTCTCTCTCTCTCTGTATGTGTGTGTGTGTGGCTGTGTATGTACACGCTCTATACCCCAGTATTTTATGGCACACACCACGAAATGTGTCCAGTAAACCATACACCTTATGCACGTACAATTTAAACTCGTTCTGTACCATAATGTACACCACAATTGTAGTATGCTGGCCATTATAATCTGTGTATAATTCGAATGGTACAGTTCATGCATGCTATACAAACACACCGTATTGCGTCTACTGAGTTTCATCAACTGACAGTTAACCCAGTTAGCCCTTTACTGTGTGTGTGTGTGTGTTCGTGTGTGTGTGTGCCAAGACCAGTACACTTGCTATGTACCAACATATCCAACTTACTCTCCGACCAGCTTGAAACATTCTAATTTAAAACTAGATTAAATACAACCGAAGTACCGGTTTGGCATTTATAGAGTGCCATATATCGCTTTCATAAAATCGTCCATGGGCACTTCGGCATTACTTAGCTGACATTACACTGGCTGATTCTGTCTAGTTTTCAACTCTCAGTTGCCAGATGAGTAACACGCACGAAGTATCTTCCACACAAATCCCACTTACTGGAGAGTCGGGTACTTTTTAGAGCATCGTTCAACTTCAAGGCCTGATCAGGAAATGAACGTTTAAGGTGCGTGCATACACAAATCTAAGGTATCCGGGTGATTGCTGATCATCAGCCTTACAACTGGCTCGCGTGGCCTATGAGTAGTGGCGGATCTTGGTCCTGAAACTACCATTACTATCACTGTCTACCATATCACCTGAGCTACATCTGATCATCGTTTCTGATATTAACTATATCTCATAACTGTAGCAAGTTTAAGTTCTGGATGGGTTTGTTTTGTGTGGGGTTTTTTTTTTGGGGGGGGGGGGCCTCAACTATGCACTCTGTATCTTTTGAACAATGGGAAATTGGAGAGGGTGAGAAATTTATTCGATTGTATTTTGGCTGCTTTTGAAAAACCTTTACGTTGTGATTTTCTTTTCCATAAAACAAAAGGATACACGTTTGTGGGAAATCATTATTTTTTGCATCGCGTTTCAAATAAAATTGGATACTCAAAGATTATGACTGGATATTATAATCTGAAATACATGCTAACTATAATCTGATAAGGAAATTGCACCTCGTATCAACCTCATATAATTGAACAACAGAATACATCTTTCTACCGTGACTCGGCTAGCTTCAACAAAGTTGCTAAAATGTCGGCACCTATTTGATGATATATTTCAATGAATGACTCGCCTAATTAATTATATTTAAAGAATAAATTTAATGAAATCATCACTGTTTAGACTTCAGATCCGAGAACAAAGGGAATCGGTTTTAAAATTGTGTGCGCACACGTGCACACACACACACACACACACACACACCCATACGCCACAGATGACCAGCTCTAAAACGCTAACATCAAAAAGCCAAGATAAAAATCAAATTACGGGTGAAATTCAACCAAAGCAAAAAGGCTCGTTAAAACCAAGAATCGTGTTATCTGTATCGAGAAAACACGTTTACTGACAGACAAGCTAGAAGATTGACTGCTAAATAGTACGATGAACAGGGACATAAAAACGCGCATGCGCGCCGGCGCGCGCACACGTCCACACAATGGTAAAGTAGGACAAACAGAAAGGAAACGCACGCAAAGGCGAACATACACATTCATGTACACGCGCAAGTTTATAGCAGTAGATGAGGATTAATTGATTGTTCTCGCAACCCCCCCCCCAAAAAAAAAGACAACAACCCAGGACGAACACCAGTCTGTCTTATTCCGTAAAAAAACCAGAATGTTTTCTGTATCAGTATGGTGACGTATGGAGGTGGGGACGTTGTAAGCTAAGTCCGATTATTACATTATACCGTAACAGGCCGCTTATAGACCATTAATCTTGTGACCATAATAAGGTAAATGTCTAATATCGCGTGGAACTATTACGAACATAATAAGGTAAGCTGGAGGAAAGTGGACTGATGGAAGTGGACAGTCGTTGAGGAGACAGACAGTCACGCGGAAACAGTCGGAACAGACAGTCAGTCTGGAAGAAGAAACGGCCATCCAGAAAGAAACCGGCAACCGAGGAGAAAAAATTAACAATCCGAAATAAATAGGTCCTCCGTGAGAAACGGACAATCTGGATCGAGCGCCGGAAGAAAGCGTGACCGGCGGAAGGTCTGCGAGAAAAGGAGACAGTCAAGTCGTACGAGGAACAAGACAAGAATAGACTGTACACGTTGAGGAGACCCTCTAGTATGACTTCAGGTGTACACGGGCACTAAGTGTGTTAGATCGAGTTACCTGGAAAAAGTAAAACAGCCGAACCAGTGCTGCCGGTTCAAAGACGTGAGGAGAAAGACAACAGATTATCAGGTAATATTATCTAGCGGCTTGTTTGGCGGGACTCCAAACATCAAGGAAGGGAGCAAATTATGGTCGGTTATAACTGGTCACGTTACCACAGCAATGAGATGAAAAACTGACCCTCTCAGAGTACGAGGGGGGGGGAGAGGTCGGGGGGAAGGTCGGGAGGGAGAAATGATATAATGTATAAGTTGGCCATAAAAGTATCCGCACACACAAAACGGTGATAAAATTATATAGGGATAGTTCTGAATTATTTTAATATCGACTATCTCTCTCTCTCTCTCTCTCTCTCTCTCTCTTTAGGGGATCGGGATCATTGGCGAGGTGGCGACGATTGCGTTCAGTCGATCCGAGCCGTTTAGCCGCCACTCCATCGAGGAACGAACATCCGACAAACACAGGTATAGGCGAGCTGGATTCGTTCGCGAGGCGGCGCTCCGAAACCGCCGCACCATCGGAACGCCCACAGGTAGCAACGTATGAGAAGACATAGGAAGCAAGGTCACGGTAGAAAGGTCATTTTATATAAGCGGGTGCCATATCGAGTAGAACATATGCCTGTAAACCTTCAACATTGATGACAATAAGCAGGCTAACATATTAGTGACAGAACACAGATATGACATACAGCCAGTGATTTTTTTTTGTTGCTCCTGTGTTTTTATTATATAATAATTTGTTTCGTTGTCTCCATGGTTCTGTTACAATAGAATATATACATGCATAAAGTCGTGACTTTTGCTGTTATTCTTCTCTAAACAAAGTCATGTAGAGAGAGAGAGAGAGCAGTGCATATAAGTAATACCCGGTTTGAACCAGAGAATAAAGCCAAGGCGACTCGCTATAGCACACTTCAAAAGTTAACTAAAATGACTAAAGATGCGGAGGTATCTGTCTACAAAGATCGCCGCTTCACACATAGTTTATCCAACCAACTCTTAATCAGGCTGGAAGATTCCATATAAAAGAAACAATGCTTGCTGTCAATTTGTCATCGAGTTTTAGTCTGGCAAACGACATTTTCTGACAGCTTTCATCTGCTGACAAGGCGGGGGGGGGGGTCAACGAGGCGAGGGGATGTCTACAACAACAACATCAGGAAACGACGTAGCCGTGGCAAAGTCAGGAGACATTTCATGCCAAAACCTGTTTGTTCGTGACCTTCGAAAAGAGGGTTGGGGGTGGGTGGAACTTCTATATTTTTTTTTACAAAAATAGAAAACAAACAGACTTCGACAACAATGACACGCTATTTACCTTCTGGTTTATCCGAGTGGCTTTGATAAAAGTTTATCTCTTCGCCCGGTGGATCATCTTCTGGTCGAGTTCGTTAAGTACTAACCTACTTCCGTAATCAATAGCCCAGAACACCGTTCATTATTCGCAAAGCTTTTCTTAATTGCGGCCCACACAGGGCCCAAACAATTCATTTTTCCAGTCAAAGCGCCGCTAATAAAGCCAGCCCCGTTTCCAGGCCGATAAAATACAGGTGCTTACCATAATATGGATCACGCGGATTGATGGAACAGAACGCATGATCAGAACGGTGGTGGTTGTGGTGGTGGTGTTGTGTGTGTGTGTGTGGGGGGGGGGTGCTCTCACAAATAAAAATAGTATCACTAACAACCGTCTAGACATTTTATCATCTCCCTATCTGAGAGAGCCGACATGATGATTTTTGGAATTCTTCACTGGCGGTTGTAAATAAAATGTCCTATCATATTTCCACAATTGATATCGGTTGATTATAGTCCGCGTTATGTGTCGCAGCAGAAATGTTTAGGTCTTGATTTAATTTTATCGGGCGCGGTAAAACCTCGGCAGACCGGGGTAAAAATTTCTGCTCATCGAAAGAACGCGGAAAAAATAATTACCAGATGTTTTAGATATATTTCATTCGAGTGCAGACGACACAGGAGCGGCGGGGGGGGGGGGAGTAGGCATGGAATCGTACCCAAAATATGGCGAATAAAATTCGGGATCGAAAACGACGGTAGAATACCAATAAGAATGGGGATAAGAAATGGCTACATTGTGAGGTAGTTTGGAAAGAGCGAAATATATATGACGCACGCGTGGTCTAACACGGGAACGGTCGACCGCTCTCGGCATCTTCCAAAATCGTTAAATCGATGTCGCCAGGACATTAAGTCTCATCGGCCGAACTTGATCCGATGACCTTGGTCGGCTCGGGTCTCGTTGGCAGATGTCGTGGCCGATTTCACGTGGTGTCTCGAAGCCGGTGTGCAAATGGCAGACCTTTCAAGTGGCCGGCGTCCATTTGATCGTATCAATGGAACGGCGGTCAATGGACGGCTCTACGGCGGCCCGTCGTCGGGAGATCAGAGCGTCGGTGGGCCCTTCAACGCCGAACTGTCTTCTGTCATTTGGGAGGTGGCCTACACCTGATATATGGGCCAATATGTCAAGCGGTACGTGTCTCGGCGCGGCCGCTTTTGTTGGCGCTCGGCCGGCCGGAGCACTTCAGAATCAATTCGTCCATTTTGGCGTTATGTCGCCGATTACGACTGATACCCTTCACAAAAAGAGATGACTCAATGCCATTACTACCCGGCCGCGTTCGCTTCACATCTCCCCGTCGCCAGCCAGCCAGCCAGCCAGGACGATGAAGATATCATTAATACGCGACGACAGCAACAACTCCTGCCGCCACCTTACGGCTGCCCCGTAAAATTATAAGGCGATGCAACGTCCATAATGCGGCGGCGCCCACCGCGTTAACCAGCGCACTGATCGTACCCGGCCAAAGATCGGCCCCGAACCGAGTCGTTTAGCGCCTAACCCCGATTGTGTCACTGGCCGGCTCGCCCGTGAGTATATTGTAGACGGACACAATAGGGATCAACGCTGAAAAGATGTTGTTTCCCGTTCGTGACGGCTTGAGCGGTGAATCAGTCAGCGGGTGAATGGGGTTTAACGACGCATCGGCACAAAAAAAGGTCATTTAGTGACGCCTCCCTTTAATCGGCCTCCCTTACAACATCGAGACGGATAAAGCTGGCCCCGTGAGTCGACGGCGGTCTGCTGGTTTTAACGGTTATCGATTATCAACGGCTATGAATGAACGGTGCTTAGCACGGTGTTAATTCCGATTTAAATCACCAAACTCATTTTAGCGTGCTATATTAATGTAGACCTAAATAGGTCTATTTTTGTTGGCAGTAAGTCGATTAAATTTTAAAATTGATTTAACAGTATTTTATGTATGTATTACGGATGGCATAAATTGTTTAGTAATTTTAAAACTTATAATACTAATACCAATAAATTGTATTGTAATTTTAAAACTAAAATATTAATTACCAATAATAATAATTATAGTAAACATCGAGAGTTTATAAATATAATTTAACTTATAAAAGTATGTGGAATTTTAACTGCTAAATAAATTTACTGAAAATGTAAACAGCAATAACAAAGTTGCCTAACAGACAATAAAATAGTGCTGTAACAGTTTATATATATATATATATATATATATATATATATATCGCACACTCATATACATATTAAAATAAATAACTAGATATTCGGATGAAAAGGATTTAGTTTTTAAAGATAACAAGAGCTAGTCTACATGTTTGATCTTTATTTTGGGGGTTACAGCTTTTTACTTGTCTGTTGGCCTGATGGTGTATATGCTTGTAAATAATATTATGTGATATAGATATGTAATAACGCTATTGTATATATATCATCGAATAAAACGTACTTACTTACTAGTGGTATACATGTAATCGTAATTGTAATTGATCATTTATCATTAATTGAACCTAATCGTGATCTGTAATGCAAGGATGAATATCGTTGTTGAAATGAACCAAACGCAAGTTCAGCCAGTATATATATATATATATATATATATATATATAGAGAGAGAGAGAGAGAGAGAGAGGGAGATAGAGAGGGGGGTGAAATATATATATATATGTATATATATATATATATATATATATATATATATAATATACAGCGAGTAACAATGTTAACACACAATTTTCCAATATAGTCGCCGAAGTAAAGTTAGAGCCAATGGGTTGACACGGACGCGAAAATATCATCACTCTACACCTACGTAGAAAGACAATCCTACTTGGAGGGAACAAAACAAAAATGTTGACCAGGCCAACTCATCTAAAAACAAATCCTTCCGGAGCGGCGCCGCACTCGAGAATCGTGCCTAATCTATCCAAAATGAGAATTAAAAACTTTACGGCTGCGCCACTCGTTTGAATCTGTTCGTAAATCATCGCCTTAGCTCGGGTAAAGCCATTTGTAATGGAATACGGTGTACCTCGTTATAAAACGTCGGCTTCCGTCACCAGCCGGACAACGTACAGGAGTAGGAAAAACCGGATCCCGATGCGAGGTGGTTAGGAAAGCGGATGATTTGTGAATTGGACACGAAGAAGAGAGAAGAAACTAGAGAGATGCTATGAAGTCGAAACAGATAACGGGGAACAATTCGGCAAGTGGGACAAAAAATACAACCGTCACTCTTTTCTGTGTTGATCCCAGAAGTGATCGGAGAATCCTGATAACGTGGAATAAGTAGAGTGAAGGAGGAAGCTGGATCAGGTGAGGTAATCAAACTGTTCAAGCGTCCCATGCCGAAACCACTGACTACGCTGCTCTGAATATGTTGGTAGGCATTTATTTTAAGTCCCCGAGTTCGAATAGTATCACAACTGTTAAGTGTTTGGGGTTATTTCTTTTAGCCTGAATATGCTTTAGTCAACTAAGCAAATAGATGAATATCCATTGGAAGTGATGATGATGGTCGATGTTTTACGGCCACTTTTGCACATGGTAGGCTAAAAGGGCCGAGCGACCTCCAAAGGCAATGAGGCGAAGAAGAGATTCGAACACGGGTAGTATTGATCTGTGGTCCAATACACTACCGCTAGACCACGGAGTTAGTCGGTCTGTCGGTCATTCATTCATTCATTCAGTCAGTCAGTCAGTCAGTCAGTCAGGTCACACCTCGGACATATGGCCAAGGAACTACTTCCTGACGAAACGAGATGTTCAAATGAAACATCCGGCAGACACGCGTAACGGTCGGATTCAACTCCCACGACCTAGAGTTCTGAACGACACCGCTTTACTAACGTATCCAATTGGAAGTAAACAGCACTCCGTGTAGAGGGCGCTCCATACTTCACCAGAGCTAAGGTAAGTGATTGACTGGCGAAACACTAGCCAGACAACCAAACACCAAATCGGACACCGAAGGCTTTACAAATCTGACATAAATCACTTTAGATGTCGTAAAAATGTGCACTAGCACCGAGAATAAACCTCCTAAAACATATAGAGACAAAGATCCAAAGACCTATCATGTGGGGGGGGGGGTAATTACGGCCGACAAAATAATATACATCAGACACTTCGGCAAACTGTGCCGCCAGTAGTGTGACACCGGCACTATTGATAATCAATGTATTAATTATTCTGATAAAACAATAATCATATTATTAATTACTGAGATTATATTACCTCAGCAGCTATCTAGGGCAGCAGCATCTACTACAGACAACATTAATCAACACTCCATCTACTTATAACTTTGGTAATATTCCTGGCGTCAGATTCAATTAAGTGCTCTCTCCTCTCTCTCTCTGTGTGTGTGAGAGAGCCCGCGCGTGTGAGTGTACGTGTATATGTACGTTCACGCGTACGCAGATGCGCGCGCGTGTATGTGATTGCGCATGCGCGCGAGTGTGCGCATGCGCACAAGCGTATTTTTAATGCGTGGACGAGTACATAGGTACATCTCCAATGTATATATGCACATTTTTGCGTGTGTATATTTACGCAGACGTCTTTCTGCCTCTGGAAGGAGGCAGGTTGGCTAAGTGAGGCTGGATAGCGCCACGGGTTAAGAAAACAGAAAAATAGTCTGATGCGCACTTCGTCTTATCTTCTTTCTTTCCCGGGCAAAATATAAACATAAATAATAAACAGCGGCCCACGCAACAAACTTCGTCTGGAAACAAATAATGTTTAGAAAAAAGTGTCAAAACAGCAATCCGTCGTATTTGCTAGATCCATTCTGTAAAATACCCCCACAATTGGCCTAATAAGGCCACCTGTGTTGAAGGAGCAGTCGGCCCATTCCAAGGATGGATTTGGTGAGATACAATACCCCCCCCCCCCCCAAACAAAAAACAAACAACAACCAAACGCATGTAGCCATCTTGAAAAAACACTGAATGACACACGAGTAAATACATATACCATTAATATACCATATGGTGTTGGTATATCTAAGAACTTTGAAGTTCTCTCTCAATTTCTACAAATTGTTCAGCTTCTGAATGATGAAACCTTTCCTAATACATTATCACTTGTATGTATGTATGTTCGTGTGTGCGTGCGTGTGTGCGTGCGTGCGTGCGTGTGTGTATCATGGACGCATATTCAATAATGAACATACTATATATACAATCTATATAGTAGTGAGTACGCAATCAGTTTGATACTACATGGCCACTGTCAGTAGTAAAGTGCAGTCAGCCTTAGTCTACAGTCAATAATGGGGTACAGTCAGCCTTAGTCTACAGTCAATAATGGAGTACAGTCAGTCTTGGTCTACAGTCAATAATGGAGTACAGTCAGTCTTGCTTGACAGTCAATAATGGAGTACAGTCAGTCTTGGTCTACAGTAAAATAATGTAATACAACCAGTTCAGATATACAGTCAATACTGTAGTACAGTCAGCCCTAGTCTACAGTCAATAATGTAGTACAGTCAGCCTTGGTTTACAGTCAATAATGGTGTACAGTCAGCCTTGATTTACAGTCAATAATGTAGTACAGTCAGTCTTGGTCTACAGTCAATACTGTAGTACAGTCAGCCCTGGTCTACAGTCAATAATGTAGTACAGTCAGCCTTGGTCTACAGTCAATACTGTAGTACAGTCAGCCCTGGTCTACGGTCAAAATGGAATACAGTCAGTCTTGGTCTACAGTCAATAATGGAGTACAGTCAGTCTTGGTCTACAGTAAAATAATGTAGTACAACCAGTTTAGGTCTACAGTCAATAATGGAGTACAGTCAGTCTTGGTCTACAGTAAAAGAATGTAGTACAACCAGTTTAGGTCTACAGTCAATAATGGAGTACAGTCAGTCTTGGTCTACAGTCAATAATGTAGTACAGTCAGTCTTGGTCTACTTGTCAGTACTGGTGTGTAACTAATATTCGACGACAAGATTTAGAGAACAGTAGATTTGGCTAATACTGTCCATCACACATACACACACACACATTCACACGCACACACGCAGTGACACACACGAACGCACACGCACGCACCCACGAATACACACACATACACAAAACCAAAAGTACCAAAACCTGTACCTCATATAAAAGCTATATCCTCTGTTAGCTAACGTGTACGTAATTAGATAAGCCGGCCGCCCAGAGCCACAGTCTGAAGTCGGCCATCTTTGTGGCTAAGAGGGGAGTAGGACCAGCATAATGTAAGGGGAATGTAATTATTGCTAATTATCGGGGGCTTGTTTGTTGTGTGTAAAATGAGAGATGATGTAAGATCAATGGCGGCACCACTGATAGCAGCCATCAAAACACTGGGACCCAGTCGAGTGATAATCCTCGGCCAAGTAGCGCGCAATAACCGGCTCCTTGAAACGTGTTCTACCACCTGTCTACCAATCTAGGCAATGACCAAGGAACACGCTACACCTGTATGACGTGGTACACACGCAGACAGATAGACAGACAGACAGACATACACAAGGCACTCACACACGCAGATTTGGCATAAAACAAAGTTGGCAAACAGCAGACTCAAAGCAACCTCAAGCTCTCTTTCTCTCTCTCTCCATCTCTCTTCCCCCACCCCCCTCTCTCTCTCTCTCTGAAAACACCAACATATACATATTGATATATGGCTCGCTTATGTGTGCTGTCATTTTCAAATAATCTTCCCCGCTTTGCCTTCGTCAGCCTTGCCGAAAGAACAAACCGACTTCAAAGCACATGTCACCTTCATTAAATCTGATTCTTAGCGAAGAGATGCTCCTGAGCATTAGCCGCGTACAAAATTAGTAGGCCGCGGGCTAGTCGAATCTAATAATGTGTCGGCATACACATTAACCAGACAGGCGAGTGTTCTGTGTCAGAACTATTTTCTTTAGCACTCGCAGCTATTTAGCGAGGTTGCGAGGCGAAGAATCATAACCATCGCCTTTATATAAGGGAATATCTCAGAATATGCCTCCGTTTTATTGGATGTACACACCGAGGGGCGAAGTCGACTGTGGGACGATTGGTCTCGGGTACAATAAATGTGCGCGGGAACTGGGTCGGTCAAGGTCGACGATAAAGGCAGACGATAACGACAGTGTCGACCGACACGCCGAGGTTCAGGTTATACATTTGCGAACTTCCATCCACGTAAATATTTGTTAACGTTTCGGTAACAGATTAATAGGTGATTGATAGATTAAAAGATGGTGTTATTAATTGCACTAACAGTCGTCGGTGTAGATCTTAAAATAGAATCAGTAATAGATTCCTCTCTCGAAGAATGACGCCATTGTGTGGCATTGAATGATTGATGATTGACGGGCAAGGGACTTGAAGGGTGAAGGGAAAACTAAAAAAAGGTACGTATTACTATTATTCCCCATTGGCCCTCTTTTACTGCCATAATCCATTATGCACATAAAACTATATTTTTGCTAATAATTAACTAATCATTTGTCCATTCTGAACAAGTGTTGTCAAGCATATCTCATAATCTGTTATCAAAACAGGATTTCCTAGTTCCACCAACAGGTAGAGCCACTGAAACAATTGCCTTCTCCTAGTCTTTGTCCTCTCTTCATCCAGAATGTATTTCGCTTCCTTTGATCGGCTTCTTGCGATCATAATCATAGTTCACCTCGTCGTTGGGAACAGCTCCCGTCAATCGGATCCGTGGCTACATTTCGAACATCTCCCAGCGGCGTCCCCTTTGAACCGGAGTCCAATTCGAAAACCTCTACCCCATCACCCGCCACCGCCTGAGCCAAACTGATCGATACGTCTACTCGTTGCTTCTCTTCAGCAAATTGAAACAAGGCCGATTCTAATCGAGAAACAATCAGTCGCCACACTCTGACCCCGTCTTACAAAATTAATCACCTCCAGAGCAACCGAGACGCTTCTAACGAGCACACCAGCCACTTATCGCCAAAGTTCAATTAATACAATGGACCTTTAGCGCAGTGGCAACAGTCGGGCTGCTTTTTTTCCGCCTCTCCGTAAAGGCATCGCTTCTATAAACATAACCAACGATCAGAAGGCTTCCGAACGGCCGACGCTAATAATAAGCCAGAATCCTTTTATTTTTGCCGGAGAATGAAGCCAGGAAAATATCCGGGACGAGAGAGAGAAAAAAGCCCCGACGAGTTAAAAAGGTGCTGCCATATTGTAACGACTCCCCGATGGCGGGCCGATGTTAACGCGCAACACGCACATTCATATTCCGGCATCGGGCAGTAATCAGGTGAAGTTCGTGGCCGCGTCGACTTGCACTCGCTGACCTCCTGGTTGGGGCATTCTCCAGTGGTAAATTGAGAGTTTAATTGCGACACCGCAATTAGTTAGACGTTGGCAGGCGAATTCTTTTAATTTTAATTAGTGCGATATTTACTTAATTTGGCAGTCTCATCTGGCGTACAACATCATGGCAAACGAACATCGACACATTCAAGCACACACACACACACACACACACACGCCGACATCGCAGTGCCAACCGGCTCTAGGAATGGTGAGTTACCACATAATTTTTGTTCTTATATATTCATTTTACAATATTACCTAATCTCTAGTAATCAACAAAGAATATGCCCTAAACGTTTTGCGACAGAACTTTCTTATATTGATTTAAGTAATATTTCTCTTTTTGAAGTAGGCCTTTTAACAACCTCTCAGTTACAATGTCAAATGTATGTTTATGTGCCACCAGCTCTTATACAGACAAATTAACTAGCTAATTGTGATATTATATTCTGCTTTGCAATACCTAACAAACCGTTTTAACAAGTGAATGGCGCGATTTTATGTTTAAATAATCTCCTTAATAATTGTACAAGCGCTTTTCGTCTTCCCTTTTACATTTGTTGCATGTTCAATACTTTGGAATACGCATGCTCTGGCTAGGATATGGTCGTGGCAAAATTGGTACCACCGCTGAACACAGACTTCTTAGTATATTATATTTTTCATTTCACCTCATTATCTTTTGAGATTATTTGGCCCTTTCAGCTTACCATGTGTACAAAATTACAGGAATGTGGCGTAAAACGGACACTTTTCAGGATGTTCTACAAAGTAAATTGCTCTGTGTATTAACTGATTATACTATAATATGGAACCTGACAAAAATAAACTACAAGGACTACTACTACGACGACGATGACAACTACTACTATATTTTAATCGGAGTATACCTTATTCTTACTAAATTCATGTTAATCCGAAGAGATTCACTTCCTTATTAAAAAAATGTAAAGCTCAATTGATATATAGCAGTCTATGCTTATGGCATCTAGCAATAACAATTTCTATACAATTTTTTTTTTGATATGTGGTTTCAAAGGACATATATTGCCCTATCGTCGGGACCAACACCTTAATGGTGTACCTGAAGTGAATGTACCTACCTAGCAACAGGTGAGAGCTAAAGTAGGAGCTGAAAAGCGCGTTCGATGGCAATTCGGAATCGTCCTGGTTTTATTCCCCGTTGGCGTAACACCCAATAGAGTGAGCGCATCCACCGTATGACGCACACAGACAGACGAGCATTTCGCGTCAGAGAGAAGCGGTAACATATAGCACTGCTTATTTTGCAGCCAGCCTTTATGGGCAATCAATCGGAACCTTATGGGTAACCTATACACAGTTTAAATGACTAGTTAGGGACATGGCGGAGTTCGGCTAACTGGGCGAGCTATATGGCCGAACGATTTGCAGATAGGGAGGCTTGCTTTGCAATTTTCATGAGGTGGTGTGGGGATGCACTTATTATTCATAATCGGTCATTCAGATTGGTAGCATGAGTTGATACTGACTAATAACCAATCCCATCGTGGAAGAGGGCTCCCTGTAATAATTTTTATCTCATTAGACTGTATAGGGTTCCAGATCTTCGACCAACAGATATTCGAAGGTGATCTGAACACGCAAACTTCTTATATAATTTCATCTATGACCTTCAGCTAGGACTTTTAGTCGTGATCTTCCGACGTCTGCTCACTCACTGTTGAACCCAGAGACCGATATGTGTGTTTCGGTAGGATGTGATGAGTCATTGACACAGAGATTCGCGAATCACGAATCCAAACTGGACAATTCACCAGTGTACATTAAGCGACTTTTCACGATGGGATGTGTAATTTCTCTTAGTGCGTTTGGAGGGGAGGTGTGTGATGCGTGTGCGTGCGTGGAGGCAATTTTTAACCATGGTGCATCGGTCAAACTAATAACACATAAGGCCGATGGACAACTCTATAAATAAACATCTCGCAAATAAAAGTATCAGTGGGATTCAAACCCGAACCCGGACGTTTGTAGCGCAATACTCTACCCACCTCACTATCTGAATGTCGCACACGCGAGCGCGCGTGTGTGTGTGTGTGTGTGTGTGCACACATCATCCGTTAAATTTACTGCTTCGTGAATAAATATCACTTAAGGAGACAACAGTGACAGCTCGATGTCACCCCGGTACACGGATCAATTAGGGTTTTATTTAAACCATTACATTATCCAAGACATTGAATGAGTTAACATTTAATAACAAGTGCAATAAATGTTGATCACCCTCACCGTATGTCGTCTAGTCTCAAACAAACCTCCACCGGCGGTCACACCGCCCCACAGCTCACTACAACTGTCTGACACTCAAACATACAGAGGTGTTTGACAAGAAATGAACATTGACATTTCTATTCGAGTACGGATCTGATGTAAGATGGAAAATAATCTCGGATATTTATTGGCCGGTGAACTGTCGTGAAAATTAAAAATGGGAAGTTAATAGTGACAGTCGTCTATGTCTAGTTGAGTGGTGTGAGAATATAATGAGACTTCTCTGGATCAATGTTAGGTCAGGATGTGATAATATAGTTAATGAACAAAATCCATAAGATTGCCACACAGGCGATAATGAGCATACATGTCAAGTCACGCACAAAAGGTGTGTATTTGTGCGTATGTGGGTGTGTGCCCGTATGTATCTGCCTATTCATTCATGTCCATACACAGGTGCATGCAGGTATGCGTATAGCCAGACAGTGAGTGAGTAGTCCACAAACTGGTCCGTGAATCGGTCAGTCAGACAGACAGACATACAGACAGACAAAACTAACCAGACACGCGCATAATCGCGCATACATGGACGCGCGCACGGACACGTCTGTGATTTTTGGGGTCTCTAACCCATTACAACCTAGACGGGTCGCATTACAATCAATAGGCAAACTATAGTCACTATCGTAACACGGTAGTCTCTTGTATTGAGACACCATAATACATCCTTCAACCTGGAACAACAACAAGCTCCAGTTCAATGGACCAACCACCTATATATATGAGCTCTCTCATTCTCTCTCTCTCTCTCTCTCTCTCTGATGATAAAAATCAATACAGCCAGACGGCTGACGTCATATTGACAAATCACACACACACACACACGCGCACTGTCTCTACCTCCGTTTAAGGCACACATACACACACAAACGGATCACAGCCAGGCTGGCTCATAGACTTCAAGGACATGTCTAAATGAGGCTTGGTTTATGTGCCTGTATAAATTAGGGGTTTGCCATTTATGGTAACTGGCCGTTGGCACACGTTATGGTGTAACAACATCAGGTGCATTCACTGTGTATCCTGTATAGGATGCGCGGTTTCTCTATTTATCTATCTATCTATATAAATATCTATCTATCTATATAAATATATATCTAGCTATCTAAATATCTATTTGCATATGCACGCACCAACGTACGCGCATGAAACATATATATTGATACTATTTCCGAAGAGAAATAATTCAAATAAAATTTCAATCACAAATTTCAATCTACAATACCTTAGTGTGAAATGACTATGAGAAACAGCATTTATGGTGTCAGACCAATATATCCATATGGACAGACAAGTCTACACCATTACTGTTCTATTGCTTTTAAGCCATAAAAGGCATATTCACGAATGAATGTTAGTTCGTGTAATGTAACGTTCAGGGTGTGCAGACCGACTAATTGCGCCAGTTCAATAGTACCCAATAGGCCGCAGACGGTCGTGGTTTTAGAAAAGTGGACACGCAAAATACAAGCTGTTTGGCTTCTGTTACTCCTGATGTGGAGGTATCACTGTCATTACCGTGTTATTTTGTTACAAGGGGGCAAGGGCGGATCCCCAAACTCACCAGGAAATAATAAACAACAGACTCTCTCTCTCTCTCTCTCTCTCTCTCTCTGTGTGTGTGTGTGTGCACGCGTGTGTGTGTGTGTGTTGACAGAATGTCACCAATTTAGGCAACAAATTGATTGGGGACGGATGGGAGTGTACTCTATAGATATAATGGACTACGTTATATACGTCAAATCGGCAGCAGTAAAATTAAACTTTATAGCAACAATAACAGCAACAAATAAATCTTATTTGGGTTACATTAACGTTTTATTTGCTTGCTGAATTACCGGCTCGTTTACCATTTTCAAATCTTCATCATAAAGCATCTAAAAATAGTTCGGGTGAGTGAGCCCTGATTCGTAACGACAACAATGTCTATGGCCGATATTTGCATTCCTAAACTCCTATAGGGATATAAAGCTCATGGGTCGCCTTCGACGCAAATTCCTCCTCATTCATCATCAATAGCTTTTGCTAGGTGTTCATTTATAGCGGGCTAAAAACCCTAAATGGTGGCATTTAGTCTTACTAAACTTATCGTTGAGCCCCTTTGTGGGGGAATATTGTCCCATGACACGGATACCGTGTGACGGTGTATTTGTCCAAAATATGATGTTATGGAAGTGGGTGTGTATGGTTTGGCGACATATCGGTACAAAAAGGTCATTTAGCGTCACCTACTTTTAGACACCTTTTACAACATCCAGGTGGGCCAATTCTAAATCGAGAACCCAAAGGGAAGAGAGAAAAAAATCCATAAGTCAGTCAATAATACGAACAATATTAAAATGCGTTTACAAAATGGTCTAGATTTTCCTTCCGGGCTGTTACAAGCATCAAACACGTGTATTCAGCACATGAAGGGAAATACACTTAGTCATCAGATTTGAACCGGTTACTATCACCTACAGATAAAAACTGCAAAATGGAACTGTCATCCGGGCTCTGATCAATAGACAGAATGGCCGCAATCTTTGTGCTGTTGTTGATGGTGCGATAAATCACGGCGACAGATTTCGGAATGATCCAGAATGATCCGGAATGCTGCGGATTAAGCGAACCTCCCAGAGCAATCGTGTCTCTGGAATACCGAGCTCATTGTTCTAAAGCCACGGTGGGCGCGCCGCGGTTAGCCCTGAAGGCGATTATGGCCGACAAATAGAGGAGAATGGCGGGGGTAGCCGGTCATTATTACCTACCCGATCTTAATCACCGGCACAGATAGACCGCAGATCAATTAACAGCGTCGTAATTAATGACCACAGTGTGCCGAGCGAGTTATTAATTATGCAAAAACTAGAAAATGGCCAACTTAGCTCGCCGCCAAAACGAACGTCTGGCTCCAAACAATAACCGAATTACAGAATTACAACATCGGAAAGTAAATGTGAACAAAAACGGCGGCGACTGGCGACTGGCGTGGGGTGGTGCGTTTTAAGGGGAAAAACTGTCCACAGTTTGGTGACTGGCAACATCTGTTCGTAACAATGGAGCTCGCCGTCGAACTGCCACTCACTTTCGTGCCGCCGCGCTGCCTGGGAATGTGCCGCACGGTGAATGAGAGAGAACATGTGGTAATTTACTGCAAGTTTACTGTTGCTAAATTCCTGCAGGTAAAACCGATAACCCCAACACGATCTGATTTCGCACGGCGCAAAAGTCAGAGCAGGTGGCATTTATACCTAAAGGCTACGGCCATCGTTACTGGTCAAAAAAAATTCGAGCTCTCGACAAGGAAAAGCAAACTTTTAAAATTCTCTAAATAATAAAAAAAACAACAACAAGGCAATATCCGACTTCTGATCGGATATCTAAAAATCGATGCAAGCCATCAATCAAGAAGGAGTGAAACTGAAAAGGCTTCGGTATGGCGTATATGGCACAAAACAAGCGGCTAAAATCAAGATAGCCCCAGTGAATAGCTGCATAAATGAAATAATTGCTGTTAATCTGCAAGCCCCAAGGTGTCATTGTTGTGGCACAGAGTGTCGGCGAGAGCTAGAGAGTGAGAGCAGTGGGCCGTTGTTGTTTTTTTTCCGCCAAGAGAATGTTTTTTGTTCAGTTTTTTTTTCTTCATGAACGCTTCTCTCTCTTTCTCCAGTCGGAACGCGGCAAGATATCTAGAGTTTAAGTGCTTACACAAGGTCTGGTGCGCGCCGTGCCGGTGGCGTGTGCCGGGCGCATGCCGTCGGCCTATCAGCGCCAGAGCACGCCAGCGGGTCGGCAAAAACTCGACTCGACCTTTTTTTCGGCCGAGTTTTGCGATCTCTTAGCCTTGACAAGTGGCCTGTCGCGTGCCCGTGGAAAAACTGAGCTCGTCGAGAAGAAAACACGGCCACCGAGAGACCGGCCAGCTTCAACGTCATCAGCGATATGATCGGTCGTAATCTGGTCGGCTCTGGTGGATGTTATCCGGATGAAGAAAGTGTCGGACGTCACAATGGCGGTGATAATCGTCTTGTGATACGACGTTAACGTCCGACATTGGATGGTCGATGATCCGTCGCGGCACGTGTCAACTGTTGGTATGGGAGGAAAACATCACCAAATTGCTCTCATTTTCGACAGTAATACTGCGCTCCCGTGATCCAGTCGGTAGCGTGCTGCGTTTCAGAATTCCATTTTGTAGGGTCGAACACCGTGTTTGTTTCCGTCTATAATAAGCCTCGGATTAATAATATCATTTGTTTACGGAGTAGATCATCATGGCCCATATGTCCCAAGTGAGATCAGCGCCGAGGCTAACAAATCAATCATATGTTCACCATCCGATCACTCAATTGAAATGTGTGTACGGTAGTCATAACTATACTGTAGTGGTGGTGGTGGTGATGATGATAGTAATAATGAAGGTGATTTCATGTATATCATAACCATGCTTTAAGCACTTTCATTAAAGGGAACAGTCAACAATTGTTTAACTTTACACGATAAACTTTTACAATATCTGTGGTCTAACGGTAGGGTGTTGGATTACGGATCACTACCACCCGTGTTCGAATCTCGGCGTTGGCATGTCTGGAGGGTGTTTCATCGTTGACTTTGCTTCATTACCTTTAGAGGTAGCTCGGCCCATTTAGCCTACCTTGTGCATAAAAGCAGCCGTAAAACACCAATCATCATCGTCATCATCTACAATGTCACACTTGATGCAAATACGCTGTGCAGTAAAATTGGCATAACAGGGCGACATTTTACAGAAGGAGGTCCGTGGCTCAGATAGTAAGATTTATACGTATTTGTGTAGAGTCTTACGACTGGAGTCTCACTGCTATAGGTAGAGGTTCACTCCGCCGTAAATGACAATCTGGCAGAAGCTGTTGTTGATGAATGAAGACACGAGAAGACACGTGTCAAAGACTACTTGTGTCGTATTACCCGAGGGAAGCTTAGGAATGCGAACATCGGCCATGGATATGATGTTATGGTTTATTCATGTGGGGGGGGGGAGTGTAAAACTAATATTTGATTAGGGACTAAGTACTAAGTCATTTGTAAGCATTTAAAATGAACCAATAAATGAGATTTAAATAAGAATATGTATAATTCGCCAAAACGGGAAAGGTATGATTAACAGAATTAACGTTAGCACATCCATATATAACCAACACTTGGTTTGGGTCAAATAATTTTAAACAATTAATCAATTAACGGAGACCAAATGAAACAGGAATAAAAATATTCAAATATAATAATAATAATAATAGGACGTAACATTTGCATATAGCACTCTATCCAGTTAGACAACTGCTCTTAAGACGCTTAACATGAACATATAATTCTGTATACTATTTAAAAAACAGAACAATAATGGCAGGGCATACAATTGAGAAGAAAGAAAATAAAATCACTTCAGTAAAATTGAAGAAAAAATATGATAGTAATATTATTGTAAATACTAGATATAACAAAACAGATCTTGAATCAAGACCTTTATCAAACTCAGTCAAAGATAGCATTTACTGTCTAATAGACTGAATTAGACCACGAAATCGTCAGAAAGTAAATAATGTAATCAGAGAAACTGATTTATATATCAATGTATAAACTTTACTATCGACCAGCTGGAGGTGATACCATGTGGCAGTAAATGTCCACAGTTCTATGTTGCTGCAATAATAAGTGACTTTCGTCAGTAAACAAATAATTACAGGTTAGTTTCTATCAAACTACCGTATTAGGTAGTGAAGTTTTCGACTGTATATCCGCAATATCCGTTCTACCGAGCCGTGTACTAGATAACTACTTCGCATGGATAGTAAGTAATACGGAAAAAGAGATTCATAACTAGAGCGACATCTAGTGACAGTCGTACAACCTACGGGCCTGCGTCGATAACTACTCAAGGAATCACAACCAGTCAGTATATGCCACTCGGCAGTGTTAAAACTGTTGCCTAGATCTATTTTTAGATGGCAATCAAAAAACTTGTGGACGACTGATTTTAGGATATTAAAAAGGTCATGTTTTAAAGCAATTTCGTTAAAGTTTTCTATCTGTCATATAAATTTGAAGGGCATCGAAAATATTATTCCTCTGCGTTAAGACGCCAACACGTTTAGGGTCACAATGTTCCGTATGGTTAATAGATTTCTTTTACTCTAACAAAATCTTGATCAATAACTTTTCGCACAAAACATAATGTAAATTAAGATCCCTTCACATCTTCAGTCCCACGCAAAATGTTTACCTATTAAGCATAACACACATAATAAGTGTTAAAACAAAACCAAAAAATGCCTACATTAATTAATATATTACAATACATCAATTGACTAAAAAATGCAAATAATTAATTAAATTATTAATATCTATCTGGCTTGTTAATAAATACTGTCTCAGAACGTTACAATTCACCGTGCGTGTACATGAATACTGCCTGACGGTAGAAGTTATTCCGATGTTGAACAAGCGGCTCTTTAAAGGCGAAATAAATATATAATCAACATGAAATATACGACATCACGATGAAGTCATTGATTAAAAGAATTCAGTCATATTATTAACCTATGTTCGATAACAGCTATTTGTGTACATCCAGGCGGTCCCGTGGTTCAGGGCGATACAATATGTATAGCTAGCACAATATATGAACAATATATATACATAGTAAGTTTCTATTTCGTATCTTCTAAGTAGATTTATTAGGGAAAAGGGTTAACTATGGAATACAGGTAAACCTATTTTCAAACTCAGTGATGCAGCAATACGACGGAGTATGTAATACACAAAACAGGTAACATAATAAGAAGTTTAGGGAAGTGGAAGATATGATTTATATAGAAGTAGCAGCTAAGCCGACAGTGGCAAGTCATATTTAATACCAATAACAGAAACACGTAAATCATATATATAATATTATGTAAATAAGATATCTAAGGCTAGCCACACTATATAATATGTAACATCTATATATCTATAAGTCTAACTATAGCGCATATGAATGGTTACGATGCAGTATATCATACAACCGAACATCACTAGCTGGCTCACCACACTCTCCCAATTTTACTAGTGTCTATCTGACTACCCCGTCTACTTCTCTCTCTCTGTCTGTCTGTCTGACTGACTGACTGACTGATTGCCTGTCTATATATGTGTGACCCTTCTTTATATATTTATCATATGCTCTTATATAGTGCCCTTTCACGAACAACGTCTATAGATATTCTATATAATATACTTGTACTCGCTAATTGATACTATCTCCAATCATGTTCACTCCTTATACGAGTTGTAAGCATAAAATATTTTCCACATAGATTTGCTATTTTTAACTAATGATAAACACCTAACTGATGGGACAGAGATATGTGATGGGAAATGGAAGTTTGCTAAACATCAGATGGTAGCAATAGACAGTAACCAAAAGTTACAGACAACTGCCTACCAACACTACTGTCTCGGCTACAATGGATTCATCATCTATACTTGGTCATCAGGCCAACTGACTAACAGATTTGTTCTTTGGTCTGTATATTTGTTTCCCACTTTCCTGGTTTCACGGTTCCCTAACTGTTTATGTTTCACCAACTATCTAAAAGCCTCTCTCTCTCTCTCTCTCGTTGTGTGTGTGTGTGCGTGTCAGGCCTGAGAATTTTCTCATTCTCGTGATTCGTGTAAATCCGTTGAGAAAAATCAAGTCAAAACTCTAGGGGAAACAATGGTGGAGCGAACCCTATAATGGGCCGCCCCTCCCCCTCCAAATCACTTTCCGATTGTTTTCAGAGTTTTTTGGCATTCTACATTCTCAGGCCTGGTGTTTATCTGTATGTATCTATGTATGTATGTATATATGTACAACTTTCTCGTGGATATATACACACACATATATATATATATATATATATATATATATATATATATACAACGTCACTGGGAGCGTCCAAAGACCCCACCCACCACCAATCTGTCTGTTTGGTCAATCTTATTCGTTCGTGTTCAAGGCGACATTGGTGACAGAACGTCAGAAGTAGATCTGGCAAATTGAGACCTTAGACAGTCAGAAAATAATACATAAGGCACATACAAGGCGCCGAGAACCAGTTTAAGGTTGTGATGTCTCCGACGAAATGTCCACACAGAACGGGACAGCCAGCACGGAGTGAAAACTATAGAGACACCGTGGGACAACTAACATACAGAGAGCACAAGCAGCTAGCACCGGGCCAACAATGTCAAGAATCAGAGACGTCGACGGGAGACAAACGTTAAACAGTATATCCTGATACTTCTTCGTCCATCCGACACCGAAACACTAGGCCACAGTCGAAGCCGCGAGGTGTTCCTCGGCCAAACTGTGCCAGCCTGAGGTACGCCAGAGAGAAAGGGGGCAGAGAGAGGGAGGCCGGGAGGGAGAGAGAGAGGGAGAGACTCTGTATAAACAAAAGGTCATGGATCACAATCTGGACGAGCGAGATATTTAGACTTCTCTATTTCCTGATCAATCACTCCGCTATTATGTGTCGTGTCAACAGCGGCCGTCGGTTTTGTCTCCCGTGATGCACTGCGGCTGGCCTCCGTGCTCGTCCCGGTGGATCCGGTTATCTTCGGCAAATTGATCCCTGGGACTGTTTGACCGTTGGCCCGATCGGAGCGGCCCGGCCTCGGGACAGAGAAGGCACCGAGCCCGGGGACGACGGGGGATGGCCGCTGAACCGGAGACGGGTCGGCTCTCCGCCCTAATACGATCACTGTTTGTCTGGTCAGGCAAGGTGAGACGGGGGCCATACAGTGGATGATGCCCCCTGAAACATTACCACGTTTTAATTTGCCGACCCGTGTTCATACAATACCCAGGTGATATATCAGATTTTGGCATTGTTGGCTCGATCTCCATAACACGGGACGTCGTCGTGTCTTCGGTAGCATCAGCGAACTGGCACGTCACCGGCGGAAACAAAAATCGACTCGGTGTCTGTAAACAAATCACCTCTGAAAAACGGTGCTCCCAATTTCGCGATCGCCAATCTAGCGTATAGTCACTTTTGTATAAGGCCATTTAGATGGAACGCGTCAGTATCCCTCCCGATTAAAACCTCCAGGTCATCGGATCGAATCCCACTGTTATTTGTATCTGCGGTGTTTCGTTCAACAATAAAAGAAATAGCCCTTCGGCCAGATGTCTCAGTTGTGACAAGTGCCCACGCTAGACAAAAGGATCATTCAGATATATATATATATATATATATATATATATATATATATATATATATAGTACGTATATAAAAATCATGATCTATCTCCCATTAAAGTTCAAATCAAACTATAACATCACCGATCTATTCGGGGAAGGAAGGATTTTAACTTTAAGTAAGAAGAGTTTGGAGAAACTGGGAACAGACCAGAGTCAACTGTTGATTAGCTAAAGGATTTCGCCAGACAAGGGAAATGGAAGATAATGAGACGAAACGGCACGAGGAGACCAGACAATTAGCAATCAAAGGATGAACTATAAAGAACATGAAAAGGATGGCTGAGGGAAAAAGGAAGGTTAACACAAAGAACTAAGAAATTAGGTGGCAAATGGGGATCTAAAACAGTGCAATTGGATTACATCGCAGGTAAATAGACGGACATATGGATGGATAGATGGATGGATGGACAGGCGAACGGAAGGATGGACCGATGGGTGGATGGATGGATGGATGGATGGATGGAAGCTGTCACATACAGATTCACATACTGACATATACAGGCATATATTGATGTATATAGACGGTTAGGAAATCAGGTAAGAAAACAGACGGACGGACACATTCAGGTACAAATTAAAATTGTATTTTCTAACAAGCATTCTAATCCCGTACTCATCAGCAGTTGACCACGGATCACATCACGTATCAGATAATACACCTGCCCATGTTGCAATCGGTTATCTTAGAGGTCAGCTATGAAGTCCATCTGCCTGGTAGCCATCTCATTAAACGGCGACACCGTCTGGCAGATAATGCGCCAGTGTATCAACGTCGAGACAACGTCGTGTCACGACAAGTCATGTCATTAAGACTTAGCAAACAGACTAACAACTAACCTTGGAAACGATGGTCACTGATGGACAGGGGTCAGCACCGGCAACATTTTTACCCAGTCAACCCAGCACTACGGGTGACAGAAGCTGGTATCTATGGTAACCATATAAATAATGGAGCGGCGCAGGCTGCCCTTATTCAACCAACGTTTGACATATAATACGGGTTAAGAACGGGAGTTAAACGGTGAACATTAGGCGGATGATAGGCTGTATTACCTTTTATTTCCTGGAAATCGTTGACGAATGTGAATCATCGGATTATAAGGTTGACGATGAATGAATTCTGGGCACAGGCTACCTCGATGTGATCCATACCCGACACTAGACGATGAATATAATTCGACACATATGATGGAGCTTAACATTACCTCCAGCGTTCAATTGATTGGGTGCCCGTTTTATTTAATCTCGGAGCTGGTCCGATGGGGACGATGGGGCTACTCTCTACGGACGCGAGATCATAAAGTCTTTTTACTGATGAATGAAACACCGCACAGCCACAGGGAAACCGACAGGTCTCAATTCCACGACCTGCAGGCCCACAGCGTAATGTGCTACCAGCTGGATGTACCATTGACAGACATTTTCCGAAGTTAATGAGCGAGTAAGTGAGTGAAAAAGTATGTCTGTCGGTTTGGCTGACTTGTTGGCTGGCTGACTAACTCTCTCACTGACTGACTGACTGAAGACCGAAGATAAAGCTGAAAATCAATTGAACAAGATAGAATAATGATACTCCAATCAGAAGTTACCGGCATTAAAGGCCGTCTTTGATGTTGGCTTGTAAACAACGTGACATTTATCTCAGTCAGCCTGAGCCAGGGATCATAGATCGAGAGAATCATACAGGATCATACAAACTGACTTAGACTTCAAACTATAGGATACCTGGTCATGAGTCATCCATCACCTGCAAAATTAAATGCTAACAGGACTTAGGCTTACCTGATTTTTTTTCTTAAATCTTGCAAATATTTTAACTAGCAAGCGCAAAATAAACAAGATCATTTTATTTTATACAATGGAATTAGGCATGTGAATTCAAAACCAGGTTAATCTAGTACTGACGGCATTAATGTCCAAACAGTTTTACAGTACCTTTGCATTATTTCAAAAATAGTACCACAAATACAGCTCCGAAATATTTTTATTCATTATTCATTATCCAAATATAACTGAAGGTATTCTTCATCAGATATTTTTCCAGCATTTTCCATTGAAGTTAAATCCAAAAAAAGTATTAAAATGAATTTACCATAGATGGACACTGAATGCGATTGGATGGATGTCATGTCCATAGCATATCAGTACGATGCATAGTTCGATCTGTGATATTGGTGTTAACTGTTTAAATTTTGTCCAGTCGGATGAAGTTAGAAATCATTAGAACGTGGCATAAACGGACACTCTTGGCCAGTATTCCAACCGGGCTGTGACCACAATATGACGTAACATTTTGCAAATTTCACTAAGACAGACCCTGTCTAGTAAGAAAAGTTCAAGCATAATGAGACCAAACGGGCAGATGGACAATGGAAGGCACATCACGGTGGATGTGGCTTATCTAATCAAAGGTCAGGTGGGCTGAAAGCCAGACACTCATTCTGTAGTACAGCAAATGATTGAATTAGAACCAGCAGTCAACGTAAGACCAGCCCACGGTTCCCCTCTTCTAGTCTGGGGGTGTGTGTGTCAACTAAATAGATTTAAATTATTCAGAAATGAATCATCTGTGATAATTTCTGTGATTAATCGCAGAATTTGGTAGACTCATCTACTGACTGAATGGGCAATGATAGGTAGAATATTTTACAGGGAAATACTATTAATTAATATTGTGTGCGTGTGTGCGCGCGCGCGCGCATCTGTGGGGGTGCATGTGGTTGTGTGTGTGTTTTGTGTATACAATAAATATCAATCAGAAGAAAACGCTCTTGGAAGTAACAGTTTTAATAAAGTTTAGTCTTCCGGATAGAAAAATAACAACAACACATTTCCCTATAAACACTCTTCTGGGATGATTCAAAGCAATTTTAATCTTCCGGATCTGGTCAATGAAATCGTCCGAATATAATCCAAGATCACTCAGCAGCACTTAAAACCGTAGCCCAAATATTTCAAGCAACTGCTCGTGTGAGCAACTAAATAAATAAACATTAGAAGTGACGTAGCTTCTATGAAGGCCATAATCAAGTCAAAAAATAAACCAGATTAAGCGTATTCTTCATTAGAACATAATTGATAACAATTATTAGAAACTTAACGAATGGTAATCATTAGGCTACCAACAGGCGCTATATATGTAATTCGTTATGTCACATATTACGTCACATATGCCATACCACAGATATTCACTGTTATTAGCATTTTGTATATTTATATTCAGTTAGCTTAAGAGAAGAATTTCGTCTTACTGGAAGAATATGAAGAAGAAAAACATTTCTTTTTATCGTGATATTCAAAGATTTTCAACTGGAATACCAACAGGGGAATGGTGATCTTCAGGGAAATTGCCTTTCAGGATAATTTTATTGTATTATTGATAAATATATAAAATTAACAAAATGACGTTAAAACATTATTATAGATCTTGTAAATCTCACATGAGAACCCCCCAAAATTAGGATCATAATTGTTGCAAAAATCATAAGGTTCTCACTGAAAAACTTAATATTTTCCAAAGGTTTGACTTACTGCACAAAAAACTTGGGTGAAATGATTAGCTCGGCGTGTCGTGGTTATAGCGATTAATAATGTAGGAACCCACCTTTTCTGTCCTCACAGAGGCTATGGTTGCGGTGCATAGAATAATTCATAGGTGGCAGCACGAGTACTTTCAGTGCAATTCTAATCAATAGTTATACCGATACAGTTCGATGATTTTCCTCGGCCTTCCATCGGTGAATTCGAGCACACACTGTCTACCCATAACAATATAATGTCCAGTTCGGCAGAGAAAAAACCTAATGCAATCGAATGGCCTTCAGCGTGTTCCAAATCGGCTAATAATGCTGGTCAGTTATTTTTCACTCCGTTTCTCCTGAACGATGCCAAAAGTCCACAACTGTCCAATCAACAAAGTAAACGTAACAGAGATGCTCAACTCATCCTGACCATTATGATCGTAATCGATGTCCGTCATTCTAATGATCCAGTGCTGGCATTTCGTCACATGTATGAGGAGGTTTTTTTCTTCGTGCGCATCGCATCAAACCAACAAAGAAAGCCGCACGAAGATAGTTGATGGCACGGAAAGACATAAATCGTTATCATCGCCGTCGACGACTATCCACCAGTATACTTAACACTTTCTTAGCTGATTAAAACAAAAACATTCACAACTTGGACTTACTCCCCGACACTGAATGGTGTTTCATTAAAAGCTGAATATAACAACGCGTTAATTACTCTCGGCTGAAACTGCCAAACGCCACTCGGCCGTCCTTGGTTTACGACTGACACACAAATAGAAGGAAAAAAGACCTATTCATTTTCTAATAAAATATTATCGAATGTGCACAGCTGGTGGCGCATCCATTTTTGACCAGCTCGAGCCTCATCCATCGGCGGGTTTAATATGATTCCGTCGCCGTTTTTGTTTGGTTTTAATTTCTAATCAAACGCCACGAATCGAGCATCTCGCGTTAAAGCAATGGCCGCGCTGATAATTGTATCTGTTTTGAAATTAAAATTTTAAATTACGACATAAAGGCGACTGCCTTGAGAGCTCTTCCTTATCTGATGGCCGACCATTATACATCGTTATCGGACGATCGTCTTAATTATCATCAGCATCAACATCTTCATAAATAAACGTAGATTTTTCAACAGCTCAGCAATAAATTTTCTCCGTCGGAATTGAGATGGTTCTTTGTCTACCAGGAAGCCTTTCTCCGATGTTATAAAATAACTGTCTGCTGTCGGGGTGGATGACGGCCTTTATACAAACTGACATGTGTCCCTCTATTATCGTGTCACTACTACGGCTGCCTGCAGTCTTACAATTCGGTGCTATCTCAGACAAGATAAGATGACCCCGATAATAACCCTTATTCACATATGAAGGTTCTGATTATTCATTTATTAAAATCTGCCACCATCATACCTGTCTTATAAGGAAGGACCAAAGGACTCCTGTGAAAGCGCTTACGGGGTTAGATCCAACACACACACACATACACACACACACACACACACACACACACACACATGCCATATATACACATATTTTAATATCTGCATGCATTAATACAAAATTTTGTTGATTGAATAAGATACAAATTATTGGAATATATTACGTTCAGTAAACAAATGCACAGATATATAATAGTCAATAGTGACATTATTTATTATTATTTTATTAATTTTGAAATTTTAATTTATGAGAAAATAGATTCGCATATTTTATTATTGATATTGTATTCATTTTTAAATATTTTATTTCCAATATACTAATACATGCTATACAACATTAGACCAATCAAATACATTACTTTGATAAAGTACAGATATCTATTTGTATTAAATTTAGTGGAATTGTATTTTATATTATGAAATGGCAATGTATTATTCTATCAAAGTATTAAAATAATAAGTTCTTCCAACAAACAAACACAAACACACACAAACTTACCAATTACCCAAAGTTTGCTTAAATATAACATAATTTTTACCACATAGTAAATTATTATCACACATATAAAATTACTACTGGCAGACTTCGTTTATCAAAGACAGGTGTCTAACTGTATAATGATGTTGTTGATGGTGATGAAGTTGATAAAGATTATATCAATATACCTGAAATATTAGCAGGCCTAACATAAACAATTATCAAAATTTATATTTAGAGTTACTCCAGTCTAGTAAATAGCAGTAATAAGATGAGTGTAATGACATATAACTCAGCTTTTTAACTAACGCTTTATATAATAAACACAAATATCAAATTATATTAATAGAATACAAACCCTACATACCACATAATATCATTAATATGTCCATATTTCCTAGTCTTCATTGAACCCATAACTGAATATTGATTTGTTTGTATTACTAAATCAGTCCAAGTAGTATTTATCTGTTTCATATAAAGAAATAAATAAAAAGATGAATTCAGGTATACATTTTTTTAATTTCTAAAATGTATTTTTTTTTTACTATATAATATATTAGGCAATGAACGAAACAAACCTGTCAAAAATTCAAGTAACATCGGAAAATTTTCAAGCATTTTAAACAATACAGCAATGAGGAACACCCAAGATACAACTGTTTAAATTAAAATTGGCATGAATGAATAGTGAAAATATAAAACTACAAATCAATCAATGGAATTCAAATACCCCCATTAATCGGCAAAAAATAACTGATTGGTGCCTTAATTGGAAACAATAGAAATTGGACCCCCCCACGTCATCGTCTACTTCTCATGCACTGAGAACCTGACACTGTCCAAAAGTAACTAATTGATCAACTAGCTAGAACAACAATGAAGAGTGAAACATATTACCAGGTATGGACTGATTAACCTTCATCAGTCAGGTAAGAATACTCCAATTGGGATGAGGAAAAACAAAGTCAATCCTAACACGGCCACATCGGAGCCGTGTTGCTGCCGCAACAGCCGCGGCGTTCAGTCCAAGCACAAAATGGAATTGAAAGAAAGAAAAAAGCCAAAAAATTCCAGGTAAACCGACGTGCCCGGCTGATGATAGTTAGTCCCGTGAAGAGGCCAGACGCTGACACAACGCGTAACAGAATCACTTAACTGGATCAGAGATCCCGACACAGGCCGAGCCCAGCGCTGTTATCCTTGACGGAAGTGATCGGCGCCGAAGGCCGGCTACTATATAACGCGCGGTAGATAGACGGGGCCGCCGATGATAGCCGCAGACTGACAACACGACCGAGTGATCACATGGCACCGACAGACACTTCATACCATCCTTTCGGTTGAGGACACGCCGCCTGATGCCGAACTTTCCCCCGACCAAGCCGTTTGAGCTTTCGGCGCTTGTTTCACTTCTCGCCACACACACACACACACACACACACACACGCACACAGGTATCAGCCGCGGCCACACACACAATAACCGCCCCATTAAGCCACCCCCACATAGGATTTCACCGACCTTAACCACCCACCAACCACCCCCCCACCCCCGGACTCGGCATCACTCATCCCAAGGACCCAAGTTCCGAACCGACTTACGACTGCGTCTACGGATAAATCATGTCACTGGTTATAATTGGCCGACGTCCGTCTCCCCGCAGGTTCTGGATCACCCCCCCCCCCCCGTACACACACACACACACACACACACCGTCCGCCTTCCACCCCGACCCTTCCCACTCCCACCTCTCTATCCGAGCCCCACTCCCCGAGATATCCCGCCCAGAAGGCAGACGATGCCAGTACAATTATCTAACCAATCAGAGGCGAGGATTAGTGCCGAGATGAGGCAGTTAGCCAGCGCCGACTGATTACGTAATCATATCATCATCATCATCAGTGGCTAGTCGGTGCCCAGTCAGAGGGTTATAACGGTCTCTCTATAGAGAGTCTGGCTGGTTGGTTGGGCTGGGCTGGGCTGTGGGCTAGGTACAACACTGTCTGATTGTGTGTGTGTGTGTAGACACTATAGACCTACTACCGTTAGTGGTAATGATCTGGATATAAACAGGTAACAGACGATAATACTCCAACTGTACAATTTGTTATCTTACTTAATTATATCCTGTCCTCACAGACACGGTTACTGCGTAGATCATGTTCTGTATTTGTACGTGTGTGTGTGCTCAACAGACACACACACACACACACACACATATATATATATATATATATATATATATATATATATATTGAAAAGAATCCCACAATTCAACGGCCAGCCATGAAACTGCCGAGGTATAAATAACCCGACAACGATTTCTTTAGACCATTTATCACTTCGAGACCGATTTCAGAATATTAGACAATTGACAGAGCGAAGTGAAATCAAACCTCCAATACTTCTATTACACAATCAGACATATTGGTGTCTGTCTAGACGTTCGGGTGTCCAGTTAAAACGAGTGGCATACTTAAACCGAATCGATAGCGAATGCGTTACCAGGACGAAACAATGGCGAATACATCGACTTAGCTTCCCTAGCAACGGCCTTCAGACAAAGTTCAATTTCACTTAATTAACAGGCCCGACGGAAGCAAAGCTAAACACGTCGGTTGGGGGGGGGGGTGAGGGGGGGGGTAATAAGAAACTACAGACGGGGGTACAACGACCACCAACTTCGACCACACAATGTCTGTCTGGGCCGACTTCGAGAAATGTCCCTTTTTTTATTTGTGGGATTAATTTTTAATTCGCCTCGGTGTCGGTGATAAAAATGTCTACATGCTGGCCCGATCTAAAAACACGACGTTCTGAATACTATCATAAACTACACATATCTGAAGAAGAAAATCTATTTAATTATCAATAACATTAATATTATTATACTGGCTAGTAGTAAACACGTATGAATTAATTTCAGAGTTAACATTGTCATTATATAATAGGGACTGGAAAACGATTAGTTCGAAACTAATTTGTCCAAAAACCATCCAGCAGACTGACTTCGTAACTGAATCGACCCTCATTGATACCACTATTTGTGATGGTATTGTTATCGTAGTATCACTACAGCGAAGAGTGGTGCCCAGATTTGTATCAACGTAGAAAAGAAGCGAGCGTACTCCGATATAGGACACAGATTAGTCGAAATACATAGCGGCTCTCTGTACCGCAGACAATACATCGATGTTTAAAACTTTTAGTTATGGCCTATAGGTACGTCGTAGGAACCATACGGGGAAACATTGCATTATTTTCGCCGAATAATGGATTGCATAAACGTGTTCGTTTTAATAGAGTAAAAAAAACACCTCGTGTTTGTTTTGGTAGATTAATAAACGTGTTTGTTTTAGAGTAGAATAAAATACTGGGGAATGAGTGCACATCTGTCAAACGAGACAAAAGTCGTCAGAGATGGCAGAATGGATGAGGAACTGCACAACGAAATCATACAAATTGCTGTTAATATTAAATATTAAGTTGGCTATTACGAATGGCGATTGTGATGTGATGTGATTGCAATAATTTTGTACCAGATACTATCTAACTGTGTTGGTCATTTATGGTGGTAGAGGTGAGGTTAGTTAATATTTCAGCGGCTTAATGAGTCACTCGTTATCACCTGTATTAAGCGAATAAATTATTACATTAGAGAGGCACCGAGTGACGGCCTTTGTAACAGAGACTAAAACTCATATCCTGTACTAGCCTAAAGGTCAATACATACACACGCCCCCACGCACGCACACAGTGGGGATATTAAAACCCTAGTCCCAATTTACTATATAGATTGTACTTCGTGCCAAAAAAAAACCCTTTTCATTCCAGAAAACTAGCAGAAAGAGAAATAACCAAAGAATTAACGCCTTTCTTTTGTATATAAATACAAATATGATACTGCTGGAAAGCCCTTAAACGCAAACACAATAAAAACAGATCAAACACCATACACAAACAGATTTGCTGAAGCAGTAAAATCTTCCCCGTTTACGTGCTGCCACCTGGTGGGTTAAACCAATACCACGTCATGTTTTTTTTTCATCGAAGCTCATTCCAGGAGAGGGAAAGCTGCTGGGTCCATTGTTTTGTGTTGCTTTATTTAATCAGTTATGTTGCAATAATGAACAATTAATTGGATGCCAACAAAACATATCTCAGTGGCTTCACTTTATACAACGCTCACATCAAGAAGCTAAAAAGTGATTGTGTTGTTTTGTTTGTTCCGGTACATGAAACCTTCGGCTTTATTCGTGTTAAAGTTGGCTGGGTTTTTTCCCGAATAACATCCACTTCCCGATTTCCCCCGCCACCTTCCCCCCCCCCTTCCTACAGCATAAGAAATCGGTAGGATTTTCGGAAAGAAGGTGCGATTTCTTTTTCAAACCACCTGCCTGTACAGGTACATGTTACAACGGCTAGACCACACAGGTAAAGGAAACACATGCTTTAAACAACTTTTCGGGGATAAAGAAAGATACAGCTTGCTCGCTCACTCATTCACTCGTCCACCTAAACATCCACTCAATCACTCACTCACATTCACTCACTCACTCACTCAGACACGCACACATGCAGACACCACCGTCTTTCTCTCTCTCTCTCTCTCTCTATATATATATATATATATATATATATATATATATATATATATAAAATCAAGGTATTTGGATTGTTTAACTCATCCTTATACCATAAAATATGGGATGACTTTCCCGGCCGACGACCTATCTATGTCAGCAGGTCAACAACAACAACAACAACAACACATATCACCGATATATAATCTCCTGGTCTCATTCATCACGTTTAGTCAGCCGTTTATAGAGCATTAATATAATGATTCTAATAACAGCATTACACCAAATGATCATACAGTAATCATTGTCCTGACATTAAATAAGGCGACCATAATTAATAATTAACGGCCAGCCATCATCTGGGGACGAATGTCTCGACTGGTGGCGACACCTTTTGGTCGTCGTCATCGTCATTCACCATTGTCCCGTCCCTGTGGTGGAGCTGTGTAACGTCGTGGGAGTGTTTTATTATTTGACCAGTCCACGTCCTCTGTCACATAGTACTACTATATAGACACGCGGTATCCAGGTCTAGCTCTAGCCACCATGTTAATTATAGTTCTGGATAATCCAGAGGTCGGTTCACTCTATACCATAACCATATGTAATTAGACTTGTCCACATACAAGGAGCCCCCCACCCCCGTACACAAAAACACAAACCAACCACTATGCGGGGATTTGTTTTTTAAAACCAACACAAGGTGTTTCTACAACAACAACAACAGCATTAATAATAATAATAATAATAATAATAATAATATAATATTAAAAATAATACATCTTTTAGTAAGTATATAATATACTTACTATTACATATTTAAGAAGGCCCTTCCACTTTGGCCACTTTTCAATTTAATGTTTTACTTACAGTACCTACATCATGTTACTCTTGTTACTATGGTAACAGCGTCTAGTAAATAAACATACTGTTAGATCTGTTCCGGTGTCCGGTACCTTAAGAGAGCACCTATCCCGATGGACCATTAGAAACCGACCTTCTGTTTCTCCAAAATAGCGATTCTAAAGAACGGAGAATGCCTCTAAATATGCCTCTGTTCCCGTTAAGTAATCTCAAGGACATTTGTTAAAAGTGCGCTTTACGGTACATCATAAACCGTGGATATCAAATCCAAGCTTATGTTATTGTGTTTTTCTGAAAACGCTTAAAACACGGATAACCGTTTAGGCTTTGGTTAGTTTAAACATTATTTATTAAATCCCCAAACAAGCTTGGGTTTGGAAACTTCATTGTTTAAAACAAAATGGAATTAATATCCAAAAATATATTTTAAAAAAACCCACCTGAATCATCATAAAATATCATTCACATAATAATAATAATAATAATAATAATAATAATAATAATAATAATAATAATAATAATAATAATAATAAAACAAACTAAATGCACATTTAATTCGGGTTAATAAACACCTGGCTTGTTTATGTCCCATCAATTTAGCCTTAAATTCAAATATGCTCAATCAGATATCTTTATTTATTAATTCCAAATATGTTTATTTTGAATCTTAACCCATTGTATATTATTTGAATAAATATCCATCAGTGAAGATTTCTAGTTAATTTTAGGTACATCTTATTGGGTGTTTCACTGTACAGCAAAATTAAATGGCTTCTTCCAGCAAAGGAACTTTATTAAACCTGTGTTCTCATTATTGTTATTATTATTATTATTATTATTATTATTATTATTACATGGAAGAGACATAACAATGTAAAGAGTAAAGAAAAAACTGCCAATAAGGACTCGCAATATAACCAGACATAACTCAGCGAAACAAGAATTCCTTTGTCAAAACCCAACCAAAGATTTAATCAACCACAACCTGAAATGTTGAGCAAAATCAATCAAAACAAACCGAACACACACAAGTAGAGCTAAACAGAACATTCAGATCTATCACATAAGCCACCATAACTGACAGTACAGTATCCAACAAAACTCTGGGGTAATAACAGCAGGCCATTGCTACTTCAGTAATAAAAACAGACAACGAGAGATAGAAATATTGACACACCATCAGCATCCATTTTTACGATGGCCCCAGACAAACGTAACCATATAGCCGTATCTTTTCAAAAAAGCAACCATAGCTGGGGGAGATATAAACATATGTGGGCACTGGGTTACAGAGGCTAAAAAACCTGAAACAAATGCCGTGTGGATGATGATGATGATGGTGATTAATGTTTTACGGCCACTTTTGTGCACATAGTAGGCTAAATGGCCCGAGCTACCTCTAAAGGTAACGAAGCGAAGTCGAAGATGAAACACCCTTCAGATATGCCCACGCCGAGGCTCGAACTCGGGTGGTAGTGATCGGTGATCCAAAGCGCTACCAGTTAGACCACGGAGTCGCCCGAAATACGGCGTGGAAAGGCCACTAACACTAGCCTTAATGTCAAATATTTTAAAACACGGAGAGCAAATTTTGAAATGATAATAGAAAAGATTATAAAGACAGTTATGTCACGGTTCAGCGAATACACTGAATCGTAAAACATTTCCATGAATCAGTCCTTTAAACACGATTGGGAGAGATCAATTATGATCGAATTTAAACTTAATATGTTTACAACACGAGAACATTGTCAAACTAAACTGTTGTTACTAAAGCTAATTGCACTTTCTTACCTTGGAAATTATGACCAATTGGAAACATGTTTTTTGGTAGTGCCGACTAAAAAGCTTCTGATGGTGGAAAGGCAAATGTCTGCAGACAATCTTTATTAGCAATTAATATCAGCGAGAGGTTAATATTTTAAACAGGCCATATAGTAAACAAATTATCCGATCATGTGATCAATATCGTGGCTTACGTGGAAATTCACAGAAGGGGGGGGGGCGGATGTGAATTACCCAAAACACCAAAACATATGTTTTTATTTTCTTTACTCTTAAAACCTACTTGGGCAGAGCAGAAATTTACATAATATTTCAACCATGTCCTCAAGATCCAGTCATTAGCATCGTATGGTTACTGGAAACGACGGCGCAGACACAATGACAAATGATCCTCCGCGAAAAGAGTTCCATATTTCGAGCGAGCAACCATAAAAATAATTACGTCGAACATCTGTAAACTGATAAAATGGCCGCCATAAAATTGAGTAAAACTGCTGATTAAAAAAAACCCAACATGATGACCATATTTTCGTAAAATATAATAATTACAGGTTTCACTGACTGAAGGATGTGGATGACAAAACCGGCAAATGTTAGCCCTTTAATAAAATATGGGGATTAATGTCACTTATCAGTGAAATTCGCTGCCCCTCCGAGGCAAACATTGGTAGTATGTGATTATAATACCGCCCAGACCATTCTATGACAATGATCGAGAGAAAAAAAAACCCACAACCGAGCTGGAAGGAATACGGCGCGGCCCATCTGTGACACGCACACTTCACAAAAAGTGAAAGTCAATAATCACTTTGCTCGGCGAAGAAACGCCGAATTTTAATCTTTAATGGCAGATAAATATATCCATCCATCAAGAATGGGGCAGCGGCCCGGCGACAAGCGTATCGCGGCGATCTCGTGGCAAGGCCGAAGCTCGGGATAACATCTTCAGATATAAAGACATTAGAAACGCTATCGTGAGTCATCTCGACAGCCCGCCGCTAGGGGGCATCAATAATACAGCGCCGTGCGCCGCTCGTTCGTATCGTGAATGGGGCGGGACGGCGTGAAACGCGCGTGTTAACATGCACCGAGATGAACTGGGGGGGGGGGAGAGGGGATATTTGAGAGAACTGCTAACGAAACAATGTCGCCACAAAAATAGAGAACGAGCGAAAAAGACAAACAGTGACAGATTGATTGACGTTTGATAGCCGATAGTCTGCGGTAGGTAGAGTGATCGGACTTTTTGTCGGGATAGATACCTCTGAGCGACAAGTTCCCACCAAATCCGACTATTAATATTGTATCCGGGAGAAGATGAAATTAACTGGACAGTCATTGTTGGTGGTCGGAATGTGGCAGATATTCGGGGGTACTGATATACGTGATCACAGTTTGGACACAGACACATATACAGACAGATATACAGACAGAGAGGCAGACAAACAGACAGAGGAACTCCTCTATGGCCTAACTGGTAGCGCGGTTGGCCGCATATCTATAGCACCTGGGTTCAAACCCCGGCTGGGCTATTTCAGAAGGGTGTTTCATCTTTCACTTCGCCTCATTACCTTTGGAGGTCGCTCGGCCCATCTAGCCTACCTTGTACACAAAAGTGGCCGTAAAACAACAACATTCATACACAGACACACACACACACACACACACATCTTTGCTTCACTAACATAACAACTTTCAGCTAATTAAACACTACTATTAACTAGACCAGTTACTCGTATCTAGTACAGTTCAGATCCGAGCTGGTCCCGTTGTGTCGTTTAAACTATTGTCTACTATAGCCCTGGTTGGCCTTCATTCCATGCCCCCCGATAAGATAACGTGGGACGTAGATTACACACCTGACGAAGTATACGGCCTTAATGCTTAAGATACGGCCTCAACTCGGTATAACCCGTACAGCTCTATCAGCCAACCTTATGTGCACAATCCTGTTTCCATTGTAGGAACGTTTCAATTTCGTGTATTGTGTTATCGGATGCAATATGGTTGTTATAAGGCTGAATAAACTATTATATATCTCAGCAAAACATACTCGCTCACGATCATCTTGTCGACTAACCTCAACAATGTCAGGAGTATGCTGGAATTTCTTTAATAAACACACACACACACGTGCACACGCTAGCACACACACGCACACACACACACACACACACACACACACATATATATATATATATATATATATATATGTATATATATGGAGGTATGGGTCTCAAGTGATGTTCTGAGTCAGTGTCTCTCTCTCTCTCTCTCTCTCTCTCTCCCTATATATATATATATATATATATATATATATATATATATATCCTAAAACACAGAAACTTTCGCCACATTACCAAGACACAAACATTATTAGAAGGGACAAAAACACGTTAATATTACGCTTTCCAGTATCTATTACAAATAACGATCATAAACTTAGAGAACTACATCTAAAAAGTATCCATACAGAAACAATAGTTCTTTAGAGGTTTCGCGGATCCGGAAGATGTACAAAGATGAAATATTAGCATTCTTTTATAAATGAATCGGATACACAATCAACGGATATATATATATATATAAACACAAACATCGAGAAGAATAAAACACGAAGACAAAATAATAGCCACTTGGAGTAGAACGATCGGCGAGGAAGAATGTGCTCCGACCAGAGAGAGAGTCGGTACGAGCTTCCTCCGTACAGCCAAACCCAAACAATGTGTAACACCTGTCGGGGGGGGGAAATAAACCGCCGCATTACAGCGCTAACAGCCAATCGACCCCGAGCACACATCAACCAATAAATGCCAATAGCGGATAGACCCGACGATCTGGCAAGTGGAGAAGAGGAAGAAGGAGGGAAAAAATCACAAACAAACAACATCGAAAACAAATCATCCGGCAACTTCTTGGAAACTTACCTCACAATTATATCAACGATTTCATCATGACCCAGACGAGCAGACATCGTATTGGTATAGTTGGAACAGCTGCACTTCGTTGGCCCAGATGGTCGCGAACTGTATAGGATTTTGGGGGTTAGCTTCTGCTCGCTTCTTCCTCGTCCAGTTTTCTGAAATATCAAGTCGAGACGATTGTCGACTGTTTCCGGCGAGGATTGTGCGCAGCAAATCCGACGTACTATAAATGAACAGCGATTTACCGTCGCCGAGCTTACCTCAACGTCCTATCACTGACTCGGTCAGACCCGTGGCCGGCAGAGTTCACCAGCATCTTGAACGACTGTCCTCTTGGTCAAGAAAAATTGCCATACGTATTTTTTCTGAAAATAAAATTACGGCCTTATCAGAGCTGCTTCATCGGCGGCTTTCGCGGCACTGACGTCGAACCAATTAGCTCATCACAAGCGACACAGATTAAAACCCGATTTTCGTTGTGTCTGACCTATCAGTCATCCACGATCGTGTCGGGGGCCGAAATGGGGCAGGTATGCCCAGAAAATGAAATTCATGGCCACGGCAGTTTACGATTAGTGCCGTCCTAACCATGCGGCGAATGACACATGACGCGAGGTTTCAAACGTATGCAAAGACTGCTAACATCATCAACTGCAAGGTAATTAAATTAAGCTCCACGATAACCCCCCCCCCTTCTCTCTCTCTCTCTGTGCGTGCGTGCTTGCGTGACCATCTGTCTTTCTGTGCATGTATTATATTGCATATGTACACGTGTGTCGATGCATACGTTAAAACCCAATTACATGCAACCGTCCGTACGCACATCCATCAAAGAGCCTTATTGTTGCAGGCTATTCTTGTAAAAAAACACATACACACATATGCTCTTCATAGTGTGTACATATTTTCACTGTACACATAAACAAAGAAAACAAAAAACACAACAAAACCAAAAACATCACACTCAGGTAACGTCAACTTTGAAGCATTTCCACGTTTTCACTGTATGTACTCGGCTGACCTCAAGCCGAGCTGCTGTAACGGTCAGATTTAAATCTGTTTTCTGACTCGGGTTGCAAGGATGTGACACTAGAAGGCAGTCATATTACCTGCCAAACCTCAAGCAGGATGGCAGAGCTTGAGGCATATGTATTTAAGATACCTTTTCATGTAATGGCCAGAAGCGTTTGGCAGAATATCAGACTTGTCCTCAGATTTATATATATATATATATATATATATATATATAACAAAAACAGTGCACCCAAAGACTTTCTCCCTGCAAACATGTAACATTTGGCTATGATTAGGGAGTATATATATATATATATATATATATATATATATAACGTTTCAATGTGTATTTCCTACATTTCAGACACATATAACATGTTAACATGTTCCACGCTGACGAGAGATTCCAATAGAAATGCGCACTTTGTACTGCGCATGCAAACATGCGCAGTACTCGTTAAAAAATATAAGTCTTAAATATCAGTAATAATTCCATTAATAATGCGATGACTGCCTAGAAATGGACACACCACGAGCTTCCGCAGCGACTGTACTAAACTATCAAAGCAGCGAAGTAGGTACCAATCGACCTTTGTCTTCCAATTATCATTGGGAGGCAGATCAAAGAGAAGACGTCCCTTTCTACGCAGTCAGACAGACAATTAGAGAAGGTATGCAAGCGAAACAGCGGCAACGTCAGACAAAGGCCTGCCCCAACTCGGCTTACATACGAGGTAAGCCCAGACAATGCCGACGTCCATACAATTCGGGATCGCCGGGAACGCGCCGCAATCCGCGGCCTGACCGGGCTACGGGAGCGTGCCAACATCTTTCTTCCGCGCAGTTAGCTCGCTATGTGTGATCAAATCCGGCCGTATTACGGTCCCAAGGCCTGGCCGCTGAAAATATCGACGCTAGTACAAACAACAAAACCGATCCAGGTAACCGGACCACGCCGCGTACACCGCCGAGGAACACCAACTAATGTGCTGGTTTATAGTACGGAAGAAGAAGAAAAAAACCGATGACACCAAGAACTTCCGTAGTAAAAGTACACAGCCCCTCCTCGTCTCCGACAAGTTGGGGAGGTAGCGGAAAATTCGCAGAGCCGAAGGCAGCCATTTTTCTTCGTACGCTCCCCGGGGTTTTTGACCACGTGGGGCGCTGTTTTCATTGTCGGAAGCGTCTGTTTCGCTCCCAAAACAACAGATCAATGGCTCGTCGAATGCTAGAGGAAAACGTAGACGCCGCATTATGGAATACTAACCAGGACAGCTTACTCGTATTAAATGCCCGCCGCTGATCTACAGCAAACTGTTTACGCAGCCAGATTATCGATACCGGGCATCTTTTGGTTGATCTATCGCGTATCTTCGCGGCTCGACTTAGTAATATACGTTCAGTCTAAGCACTGACGTTCACGTTTCCGAACCGCGTTAACGGCTGAAAAATATCTCCTCAACGCCACTTACTGAAATCCGTGTATTCCACTTAATAATAATAATACGCCGACCCTCCGAAGGTACGACCGCTGTTTACTACTCGAGTTGTGTATGTATTCAGCTGAACGACAACCTGCCGCCTGAGACGAAGGAAAACAAAAGATCTGTTGTGTATTCAGCCACTTTAACCTTCTAACTGTAACTGAGGTACATGATATTATACACAGACAATATAGCGATATACGGGTAGAGAGGTAAACTGAGAATATGTTATGGTCAATCTTCTGTCGTATTGTCTATTTGATACCCGAACCTTTCAACATACCCAAACTGCACGTGCGCTCGTTTCTGCTTGCATCTGCGTAAGTTCGTTTGGAAGTAGGTATAAATTCTGCGCGCGTGTATCATGTGTGTTTTCGTTGGCATAATAACTCTGTGTGTTTGTTTGCGTGCGTGCTTGCTTTGCACGCATGTATGTAACCTGCACGTATTCCTAGAACCCTTCCGACAGTTACAAATGCTAAAGACCAAATATTAGTGCACACGGACTACCATAAAGGACCGTTGTGAAACACCTGAACGACGTTGACATTTGAAGAAGTCCGACTCGACAGTAAAGGAGTCATGAACCCCAAACAATGATAGAAAATAGTAGACCAAACAAGAACGGGACGATAAATATCCGGATTTCGGCGGCGTCGGGCCGGACTAGCCCGCGTAGTGTACGAGAGATGTGTGTGTGTGTGAGAGTGAGTGAGCCGTCGATCTCTGGATCGAGCGAGTCCCGGGGTCTCCAGACGTTCTTACTCCGGTCCCGTCCTGGTTGACTGGAATCTTACAACCAACGTAAACAGTGCCGACTGTTTTCCCTTCTCCTCCGGGTCTTTAAGACGCTGCCACTCCATCAAGCGGCTATCAGTTCCGTCTGCCCGTGATGGCCCCCACACACACATATCGGGGCGCATCTCTCCCCCTCTCTCTCACTCATCCTCTCCGCTCTCACTCTCCTCCACACGCCAGTCGTATCGGTTTTGTCTAATTTCTCCGCTCGGAAGGAATACGATTTCACGGGATCACAACCGACGTCCGAGTTTAGATTGAGTTTTCGTCTGGATGTTTTGTGATCGAGTCGGAGTTTTGGCTCGGAGCTAGCTAGCTGGTGTGTGTGTGTGGGGGGGGGTTGCGATCGGGACCAGTTTTTCCTATGTCAGTGGTAGGTATCCTCCGGAGCAGACGTATAGTGGTAGTCGGCCGGCCGGCTCCGTATATCCAGGGATGATAATCTCGGGAGTGTGTCCGTGTGTTGCGAGGTGATAGCTTACCACCCGGTATTACCACTATAACTGTCAGTACACGTTTCAGATAAGATGCTACCGGAGCCTGTCTAGATGGAGATATCGGCCGGTATTGAGGGGAGAATGAGGGCAGAATGAGGTCCGAATATAACCACAACGATGGGTCAGTAATATCGGCGAAATAGGATTCGAACCGGCCGATGATCCAACCCCTCAACCACACCCCCACCCCTCACAACCCACCCACACGCGGAAGAATTAAAATATGATATCAAATCTGATGAACGCACTATGTGTAATACAAGTGTACGATAGTGAGGGGGGAGGTGGATTTTGACTGGTTGTGGTGATATTTATCTGGGGAAACTCCAGGTTATCCCCCCCCCCCTACAATTAAACAATAATAATTTCTTATTTAAACATTCTCGTCCCTTCTATAATAGAATAATTATAATACATGTGACACATGCAATAAAAATGTCAAATTAAGTTTTTCAAGTGATTTAAGGATATAACACCCTCGCCCCCCCCCCCCAGGGAGCGGTTAATAGATATAGATATAGATAGATAGATAGATAGATAGATAGACAGATAGATAGATAGATAGATAGATAGATAGAGAGAGAGAGAGAGAGAGAGAGAGAGAGAGAGAGAGAGATGAAAACTCGCGGACACGGCCTGGGTATAACCATAGTTTAGACATGTCAGCACGTCCGGACACAAGACCTGGTGGCCCATCATTAACGGCGTCGAGCACGAGCACGGGCAGGAACCGGCTCGGAATGGCATAGATAAGGTCAAAGGAACTCGGGACAAAACTGGCCGAGCATCGACAAGGAGGAAGAGGAAGAAGTAGAAAGAGGAGGCGGGGGGAGGGGAGGCTCGCCTTAAATCGCTTCGGCCTTCGCGGTCAAGTCGAACGGCGGTGGCGCGGCTTCCGCCATAAACCGTCGTCGAAGTAGAATTCTGCGCGGCGAGCTGCCCAGAATGACGGCTCGGATGAGATTTACAAGCCGTAAATCACTAGAGACTCGCTCCACAATTACTAAACAATAGGTCAACCTCTACGAGAGTCCGCGGAGTCGTTAAGCCGGACCAGCCGGACCAGCCAGCCAGCCAGCCACCCAACGAGATAGGGCACGCGCCGTAAGCTCTCCTCCGTCCACGAACGTGAATGGGGACGGTTTTACTATATACGGAAGTGCCCCCTATACTCGGCCGGAGCGAGGTTCGGGGCTCCTCTCTCGAAAATCGGACGCGAGCCATCCAGACGGCGGCCATATCCGTGTATGGTAGACGGGGACGCTTCCTGGTTCCGGAGCGCCGATGTATTAGCTAATGACGTAACGCCGCGCGGTCCGGAAGGGTGGTGGTGGCGGTGGTGGTGGAGGGGTGGCCGCGAGCAAGTCAAAGGCCCGGTGCGTCAACGGAAACGACGACGAATTGTGCACACTTCATTAGGACGAGTACGTATGATTGAACGTGGCCCTGGAAGGAAATAATTACACGGCCAAGTGCTGATGACAGCCTGTAACACCGACACGTCGTTCTGGGTATATATATACTATAGGCACCGTTACAAATTCGTTTCCTAATGACTGATTATATGCTAAAATGTGGCGCGGACTTCCCCGGTGACGGGTCGCCCCGTCCGTAGTTCCTCCCCGACTCCCCACCCCCGGCTCCGGCCTGGAAAATCCAAACATCGGAATTGGCCCATGAATCAACCGGCGCTGACAGATTAAACTGGGCGACGATGTAATGGCGCAGAAAACAGGTGAGATTAATTGTCTGTCGATAAACAGGGGGCGCCCCATAACAACTTAGCTAATCTCGTTGATTATTGTGTCACGTGAAGGTCGTGTGACCTGACTGATTACGGGAAACAGCAGTTAAAGTGCATTTGGTGATAATCGGAGACGGCTGGGAATACTACACACACACATACACACACCCCTTCCCACCGCCCGCCTCTCCTCCTCCTCCTCCTACCCGGGGCCCTACCTCCCCCCTCATCCCAATCCATACCGACGATATCATCTTGTGTTTACACTCAACAGGACGTCACCACAAAACTGTCAACTTCTAGTACTATGTACCACAATGACGTGCTTCACTTGAGTACAAAAAAATGGGCTTTAGAGCATATGATGTCTGTCTACCATTCCCTGTAATTATAAATCTCTCTCTCTCTCTCACACACACACACACACACACAGAGAGAGGGGGGGGGGGAGAGTAATATGTCTTAAATGTTTACGTCTTATTCACTTATCTTATCTTTTCGTTATTCTCATGTAGGTATAGTAGTCACTCACAGATTGAAAATATTCTAAAGGTCACTTCTGTGGTATATTTTCCGGCTATCTAAATACAGGTTCCCGGTTTTGGGTGGATGTTTGCTATTTTACGACCACTTTTCTGTGCGCTGTAGGCTAAGTGGGCCGAGGCGAACTGAAAGATGAAACACCCTTCGGACATGCCCACTCCGAGATTTGAACTCACGCGTTTGAGATCCGTGGCCAACCACGCTACCGGTTAGATCACGGAAGCGCCCTCTATATTATTCCTCCGGAGTCCGTTCTCTCTGATATCACCGTATCGCTATATCATACCCTCCGGAATATTGCTCTGTGATATTCTACCTTATGGGTAGGCCATTTATGGTATATCACACACACACACACACACACACAGAGAGAGAGAGAGAGAGGAGAGAGAGAGAGAGAGAGAGACCCCCAACCACACACACACACAGAGAGAGAGAGAGAGAGAGAGAGAGAGAGTAGAATCGATGGCAAAGATTCGAGTAACCGGATCACGGTGACACAATGTAAATAACAAAGGTTATTGTGTTAGATTTCTAATAACGTCAGCTCTGTTCTCTCACTATACGATATAGGGCTATCTGTAATCTAACACACTCCGTCGATAGTCCGATATCTCATAGTCTGCGAAAATGATTTCTTCGCGGGATTTCAGCGCCTCCTGTGTTGAAAATGATCGCTCCGTCTTCGGGAATAATGAACGAGCGTGTGTACATCACATACGGGATAAACAAAGGCGGGAAACTCACACTTCCGGTCCGTCGAATTAACGATCGTTCGGGATATTATTATAAATGATAAGTAACTCGCAGAAGCGGAACACGGATCGGGGCGAGATATGAATCCGAACGTCAGTTTTATTAAGACTTGATTGATGATTGGTGTTTTACGGCCACTTTTGTGCACATGATAGATAGACTAAATGGGCCGAGCGACCTCCGAATGTAATGAGGCGAAGTCAAAGATGAAACGCCCTCCAGATATGCCCACGCCGAGATTCGAACTCAGGTGTTAGTGATCCGTGGTCCAACACGCTACCAACTAGACCACGGAGGCGCCCTTTTATTAAGATTGGAGTGTTCCACTAAAGGAAAGGCCAACGGAAAGCGTCAGTTTTTATTCGACATAATTAAGGCGCCAAAATGTTTACCTGAAAAGCTCAGCATCGGCAACGAATCATTGATGGAATACTGGATCGTTGTTTAGCCTCTGGGCTCTGGTACGACTGATAACGTAATGTACGACTCCCAGGGAAACTCGTAACATAAAATGTCGAAGTGATGAACAACCAAAATTTTAAAATCCAATTAAATTTCTATTTCGTTTTTTTCCCATTTAATTTCAATTATATATTTCCGGCTTGCCACATCTTAATTTCGCATTTCAGAAGCCGATATAGGAACGACCTTGACATGAGAGATCTGCTTGAACGGGATCAGAACACGCACTGCATCCCCGAGACCGTACGGATAAACAGCCACTTAACGGCGGAAAAAGTACGCCCCTTGCGACTACACAATGACGTCACTACCGGTCATTAGGTAGTAATCCGATAACGTATTAATTAGATTACGTGTAGATTACACGTGACCAGTCGTCTCGGATGTATTAACAAATCAACGACTAAAAATTACCACGTGACACACACCATTTCCAAGATGTATTAGTCCCGAGCTCCCCCCCCCCCACTTCACCCCAGGGCGCCCTCCGTTGTCTAGCTGGTAGCGCGTTGAACCACAGATCACTACCACCCGAGTTCGAATCTCGGCGTGGGCATGTCTGAAGGGTGTTTCATCTTTTACTTAGCTTCATATCCTTTGGAGGTCGCTCGGCCCATTTAGCCTACCATGTGCACAAAGTGGCCATAAAACATCGATCATTATCATCTTCATCATCATTATCATAATCCCCCCCCCCAGTACTTCAATTCGTATTCTTATTAATGGCTGTTTCGATAATTAGAAGACAAACGTAAAGCCTCGACTCGTAGATAATAAATTAGTACACGTCGAGTTGTCATCAAGGATCGTTCCATATCATCTAAACTGTCATCAACCATCGGTCGAGATCCCGAGACAATATCAGTCAATAATGGAAGTCGTCTCAAAGCTGCCCACTTAGGTCACCACGTGCTCAAATATTTGTACAGCAAATAGGTACTAAACTGGGACGAGCCACGATATCGTGGAGGGAAAACAAACAAGCTCCCTAACTGGGCCGGGAGGGGGAGGGTGTGGGAATGACACGACCCGAGATAGGGTTTAAAACAGGAACGGGAAAGCCATCCGACGTCAAGCGAGACTGAGCGGGGGAGAGAGAGGAGGATTATTATATAACGTGGTGTGTGTGTGTGTGTGTGTGTGTGTGAAGAGTCGACGTACTTATATAGAACACTTACTGGGAGCTGAATAGAAGGGACACGGACGAGGTAGGCAGCCGAAATAAAAACGGGTACCAATAAAGATATAAACAGCGAAAATCTAATAAAACTCAGCGCTGACACGTTTAATAAAGATGGCCACGCCGTGTCATTACGCTCGCTCCATATGGGTCACTGGGGGCGGGGGGGGGGCTTGAGTGGCAGAAGCCATCCGCTGTTTAAATTCCTTATCGGGTCGCTTCTGTTGTTGATTCAGTGAGCTCTGGTGGCCTAGCGGTTAAGCACCCGCCACTTGGTAACAACGGTCACAGGTTCGAACCCCGTAAGAGGTCGAAACTTTTCCAGGGATTAATTTCTCGGCTCACTACATCGTGGGTGGTGGACCACGTTAAATTAAATGGCGCTGCCGTCTCCACTGAATTATTTAAATAAAGAGGGACGTTAAAAAACCCTGAGGACGTAAAACACTTGGCAGTGACCACCCTCAGGGTATTTCGGCTCCATCTTTCCGTACTGCTCCCCTGTGAGTGGTGGGGGAGGAGGTTTCTCAACCACTCCAACATAGAGGCTGTGCTGATTAAGCGACAGCCTGGGGATTCTCCCCGAACAACAAAACCAAAACCTCCTGTTGTTGACTTTGTTGTTCAGCGTCATGGCGCGGTATCAACGCGGGAATTTAGAGACACCATCGGGCCCCGTCAACATCGCCCTCGACACACCTCGCCCAGACACGGACACGCCCAAGCGAGATGGGCGAAAATCACCGCGGGCGTCGTCGCGGGGCCCCAAAAATAGCCTCGTCTGTCTCGGGTCGCGTTTGCCGGGGCACTATAATCTGAGACGTCACACAAACACGGGGAAATGCCTCGCCAGGTGGGAAGTGGGATGTTGTGAGTATGGGAGAGGGAAGGAACAGTGGGAAGGGGAAGAAAGGGAGTTGTTTGCGAGATGGAAAGCAAGAGGCTCTAAAAGAGAACCCGAAACCCTTTAGTCTGTCTACCTGACTGCCGGTGGCGCTGTCGGCGGGGACGAGCTTCACCGCGACCGTCCGCCATTGTAACACTCGCACGTCTGTCGTCCAGCATCGATCGGCCGCAGACGACTGAAGACGAACTGGACAGTCTCCCAGACATTAAATTAAGCCAACACATGTCGAGGTGGTGACTTGAAAATCGATGGCCACAACCATCGACCTCACTACTGGTCCCGTGTTCACCTGAGTTCGTTCGAACCGACGGTGGGGCGTTCGATTTTAACAGCTCGGCCCGAAAACGCCTCGAAATCGGAACGCGGCTATAATGGAAAATTACCTCGCCGTAACTTGGCAACGCCGTCAAATGCGCATGTACATGTATGTACACGGGGACAGTCTGCCAGAATTCTCTTGGGTCACTAAGCATAACAACAAAAATTGGGACGCTCGTATATTTGGCAAGAGTCACAACAAACAAACACACACACACACACACACATACATACATGCATACACACACACACACATACAATCAGGCGTAAAACAAAGCGACAGAAACGTGTCCACAATTTCGAGTTGTCGTAGAAAATATATATCTGAGAACAGCTCGTACTGCACGACGCCTCCCCCCCCCCCAAAAAAACAACTAACCTAACAGTCACATCGTCAAGTTCCCAATTTGGAATTGATGCACGATATCTTAATTAACAGGTTAATTTCTGGGAATGCGTCAGATCCGTTCGTCAACCTCCACGAGAACAGAACACAACCCGGGGAACAGCTCCTCGGCATCATCGTCGTATTAGAACACCTGTTCCTATTAGCATATCTCATTATCGTCTGGACTATATTAAGAACAATGGCAAGTGTAATTGGTGACATTTCTAGCGGCAGGAAGACGTGGGTACTTGATCTTATCTTTGCCGTCCAGTATCCGAAGCTGTGCTGCGGAGAGATTCCGGAGTCGTAACACTCCGGCAACAGGTCACGATTTCGCTCCAAATTGAATTATCTCGGAACCGGAAGGTTTTGTGAAAGCTGTTTTCGGGATCTTCGCCCGACGGAACCGGGAGTACAGAGCGGAAACAACGGGGACGTATGTGTGAAGGTCGCCAGGAGAAGGTACTGGACGGGGGTGGGAGTGGGTGGGGGATGCCGTGTGCTGACCGGAGAAAGAGGGTCAGGGAGGGCCTGAAAGAAGACGGCACCAAAAACATCCCTGAGAGATAAGTCCGGCCAAAAAAAACCAACAACAGCCAAATGACATTATGACCCCCCCCCCACACACACACACACTTCAAACCCCTTACTATGTACAAACGGAGTACAGCTGTACAATACTTCAAGTTGATGGTGTGTGCGTGCGTGTGTGTGTGTGTGTATGTGTGCGTGCGTGCGTGTGCGTGCGTGCGAGTCTATATGTGTGTGTGCGTTCGCGCGCGCGTGCGCGGATGGAACACCACAACAGGTTGCTAATCAATAGTAGCCAATAGTCTCGTCACATATGCCCGGACTATCGTAAGAGAACCAACTATATGCATCACGAAGCCCGAGTCGTTCATATAACATCACATTAGCGCATGATTTATGGCACTTAGCGGTCGTGTCAGCACCTCCTTAGTGGTCACGTGTCAGAACGTCAGATGTGGTCACGTGTCAGATGATCAAATTTTAACGCCGTAAAGTGGGAAGGAATAAAAAAACAGACACGCGAGGATGATGCCATGGCTGATGATGATGATGATGATGATGATGATGTTGTTTACTAAGACGGCACGTTTCTCTATATGAGCCGTATTATGTCATGTCAACATGTCGCTCTCTTTGATGACATATCTATTTGTTCTACTTGAAAGGTCTGTGTCACAAAATGATTGACAGCCACAACGTGTGTTTGTAGATTTGAATGAATACGTAACTGTAGTATGATGATTGTTGTTTTACGGCCACTTTTGTGCACATGGTAGGCTAAATGGGCGAGCGACCTACACAGGTAATGAGGCGAAGTCAAAGATGAAACATCCTTTAGATATCCTCACGCCGAGATTCGAGCTCGGGTGGTAGTGATGTGTGGTTCAATGCGCTACCAGTTAGACCACGGAGGCGCCACGTAACTGTAGTAGTAGTAGTAGATGTAACAGTAGTAGTAGTAATAGTAGTAGTAGTAATAGTAGTAGTAGTAATAGTAGTAGTAGTGTAGTGTTAATGTTGGTGGTGATGATGGTGGTAGTAGTAGTAATTTATTGATCAATCTACCTGTATTCTCACACGAATACAGTCATCAACTCCTAAATTACCGAAAAAAGCGTCATCGCCTCCCCCCAATAGAAAAACTGATACTTGAAACTTTTACGTCGTTTATTGTATAATCTAATCCCGGTTAATGACGTCACGCTAACGTATACAAATCTTTACAGTCAATGAAAACGCACTCACCCCCCCCCCCGCCCCCATCCCCCATTAATCTGTTAAAATTGTTTGTCATCGACCTCCCATATTATCACTATAAAAATAACCCTCTATAAGCTATATTTCACTAAAACTATTGATATGTTTTTAAACCTCAAACTAACAAACAACCGTCGACTATCTCAGTGTGGGTCGGTATATTTATCCAATGAACGAGACATTATCGCCATTTGCCGCCAGAAGAAGAAGAAAAAAACAGGACGAATACAGCGACATCTGGTGTCTATCTGTCTGTCTCCGCTAGATGTCACTGATTGGTTGTGATCGGGGACGACAAATGTCAAAATCATCCTCTCCCAGCCAGCCATCGAGACCACACCCCACTGTGTATCGGGGATATGAGGGGATGAAGTATATGAGAGGACTGTGACCTTGTAGTGGTAACGAGAGAGAGGGGAGAGAGGGAGAGAGAGAGGGAGAGAGACTAGAGAGAGGAAGAGAGAGTGAGAGAGACTAGAGAGAGAGAGGGGGGGTTGAGAGGGAGAGAGAGGGAGAGAGAGTGAGAGAGACTAGAGAGGGGGGGGGGAGAGAGAGAGGGAGAGAAACTAGAGAGAGAGAGAGATACATAGAGAGAGAGACTAGAGAGAGAGGGAGAGAAAGAGAGAGAGACTAGAGAGAGAGAGAGAGAGAGAGAGAGTAATGGAAGGAAAACACTACAGGTGAGTGGTCTAGCTTGTTGTTAAATAAATGTGATGACGAGACGGCCAGGTATTGTAGAGTTAGAACATCAACGAGTACTACACACGGATTGTTAACATCGGATAACTAGTCATCATGATGGGGAAGGTGCGGCGGGGGATACGGGATGTGGGATGCGGATTAAGGATTGGGGATGGGAGGAGATGGAGTGACGATGTAGCCGGAGTGCTACAGCTATAGAGTCGTCGTGATCATTCGGCCGCCGAAGTAGGTCGAACGGAGGGCGGCGATTGGTAGTTTTCTGGGTCAACCCGATGACGTCGATGCGGCTTCGGATAGACGAGTAAGATCGGCGGCAAAATTGGGACATTGTAACGTCGATCGTCTGACTGGTCAACACATCTGTGTCCATTGTCGGCATCAACTGTTGGCTGGAGGTCATCTACTTGACCTTCCTTCTGCTGGTCTGGGTAATGTAGCTCAAACACGACATACACACACAGTGACACACACACACAGAGAGAGAGAGAGAGAGAGAGATAGAGAGAGAAAGACCAAAGGAACATGACTATATGTCCTATATAAGAACATTCGCACCACCGGTTAGGGTAATGAATGTGTAAAACCATCACACGGCCGTCTCCCTCTCCCTCTCCTCATCCCCCCCCCCCGCCACACACACGCCTCCTGGTGATAGACACGAAATATCGACATAGACACAGATCAATAAGCTGCTATACTTCGATACTCTATCGACAGACCGTTCACAAAAGGTTAATATACGACTAGACTGGGGTACTGTGTGCCGAGGATGAACGAACGCCAATAGACCTAATGCTTATGGTAAATAGTTACACACTTCCGGTCGTCTACGGAAGCCCTGGACGCCGCGAAAGAAACACAAATTCGTCGTCTGGAATAAAACGACCTCGATCCCGACACGACCTTAGTAGGACAACCGACGTGTGCCCTAAATCATGGAGCTGACCATCCTCCACCCCGCCCCGAAATTGAGTACATGTTTTTTGTTTAATTGTAATTAAAATGCTCGACGTGAGTGTACACATTTTAAAGACAAAAAAAACCTACCGTAATACTGCTATCGTAAACTAAAGTGTGTATTAGACGACGATTGTGGCTCTATCCAAATTATGAAGAGAAGTAAAAAACAAACACAGCCGAAATAAACAGTCTACTCGCTGTCAAAATGTTGTTAGTCCCTCCCCAAACACAACTAACATTGTTATTAATAAAAGTGAATAAGAGATAGTTGTCTCACATTGTGACATCATTACGTGTCATCAAGTAATGATATAACATGAATTTGTCGTCGTCAGGGAGAGGTAATCACTGGAGGATAGAATAAGTGCTAGCAAGTGGTTACAGATGAGTCAGTGAGTGAATGAGTGAGTGAGTGGGTGGGTGGGTGGATGTGTGGGTGAGTGAGTTGGTGAGTGAGTGAGTGAGTGAGTGAGTGAGTGAGTTGGTGGGTAGGTGGGTGGGTGAGTGGGTGGGTGAGTGGCTGAGTGAGTGGGTGAGTGAGCGAGCGAGTAGATGAGTGACGTAGTGAGCGTCAGGTCGACATATACATCAGGCCAAACAAATTAAATTTTTATTGTAGTTAAAGTAAGACGGAGTCGACCTATTGTAATAAAGTCTGCTCAATCAATCAATTATCCATTCTGTAGCCGATAACATTATCTCTCTCTCCATGTATATATGTGGGGGGTGGGGGGCGGGAGTGAGGGATGTTAACAAGCAAGTTAACGAAACAATGCCAACTGACAACATTGATCTGATAATATACTAGTCATTCTACTAATACAATCACAACTAGTTTATCTTATCAGATTAGACAATAGGCTCTCTCTCTCTCTCTCTTGTGTGTGGGGGGGGTCTAGTCCAGAAGACTAACTACTATATTTCGGGTAGATCCGTCTTAATAACAAGAAAAAAAGGGAACAACATCGAGCCACAAATGAGAAACGACTTCTGAGTGAGACCGTAAACTGTAAAAATGGCAGGTAATTACAAACGTAATTCCTCTCAATTATAAGAACATTAATGGCCACGATCTGTTATCATTAAAACACTGACATGGTGGCTATGTTGGATTGTAAGTGGCATTATAATACTATATTGTTATTAATATTATTATTATCTTCTATGACAGTAAATGGTGATTGTTCTAAACCAATTATCCTAGCATCTCAAACCGGACAAAGGTTCTTTCACGACATTAGTTCTAGGTTAACGCCAACGCTTCCGTACCGCTTTGGCTCCCACAGGGGCATACCAATGACACGTCCTTCACCTTTTATCATCCACCTCAACCAGCTAACCCGCTACAGGTCAGCGGCCACACGGCTGATTGTAAATGTGAATGTTGATGTTTTACGGCCTACCTTTTCGCACATGGTAGGCTAAATGGGCCGAGCGACCTACAAAGGTAATGAGGCGAAGTGAAAGACGAAACATCCTTCTGGCATAGCCGAGCCGAGTTTTGAACCCAGGCGCTACAGATCCGTCGCCAAACGCGCTACCAGTTAGACCACGGAGGCACCCGGACGATGGCTGAAAACGCATGTATACCACTATCGGCACGACTCCGACCCTGGAATCTCGGACAAGGCGTCCGTCAACTCTCGCCGAGGAGCCATCGAATTTACCCCCAACAGCCAGTCAATTCGGGGCTGACCGTCAAAATATTTACGTCATCTACTCGTCAATAATTCATGATACAATGAAGGGCCATTCGGAACAATGAAAAATCGCACTACACAGGCCACAGCCCGAATATCACTATACACGCGTGGCCATTAGACAGGCCGAACAACCCCATTGATCGAAATCTGTAATTACTTACTTGGTGAGATTTTTTTTGGGGGGGGTAATATCTATTCTCTCCGATAGTCACCTGTATCAGAGATGTCAACAATGGCCAAGATAAAGCCATCAAATAGCTGATAACGGTCATAATGTCATCATTAAAAATGGACACATCGAATAGAGATGGGCATCTGTCAACCGGCTGTCAAACGAAATTAATATCAACCTGATGGAAATGTCGCCATGACAACTGGCTGGTGTATACAATAAAAGTCACAATAAACTCCATCAGTGGCTAAATGATGAGACATCATATATATATATATATATATATATATATATATATATATATATGATGCGCCCCATTTTATTAGTAATTCATTGGCGCCAATCTCTCTGTAATAGTTATCTAACATCAATCATCACAATAAATACAACTATCAAATAATGCTGTTGATCCAGACACAACAGCAACTAGAACAACAACCATCCTCTCATTAACAACAACAGACTGATGATATCCAGTCTAACACATCGGCCACTGAGTCATTGATAAATCCACTCTGCCGGCAAACAAATTCCGTTCGCTGATTGTCTGTTTTGGCCATTCGTCGAAATAAATCACACCGGTAGTGATAGGGCTCGAACCCGGAACCTGCCCGCGGAACTGTCGGGTTTCTGTAGTTTGGTAGGAGCCGTTGGCAAACGTAAAGTTAAAGAGAAACGGCATTTTCACCGATTGAAATAAAACGGATTGTCTATCCGACAAACGGATCTCAACTGACAGACGTATCTCAACTGACAGACGGATCTCAACCGACAGGTGGATCTCAACTGACAGACGGATCTCAACCGACAGACAGATAACCGACAAATAATAAATGTGCTGAACAAAAACATTTGTTGCTGATGTCTATTCTTTTTGTTTAAACTTGATGTTCTGAAACAAATACTTGATTATTCTGGCAGATGCAAAAAAACACGTTAACTCTCTCTCTCTCTCTCTCTCTCTCGTACACACACACACACACGTATATATATATATATATATATATATATATATACGCACGCACACACACACGCGCGCTCGTGTGCGTGCGCGCGCACACAGAAAGAGAGAGGGGGGAGAGGGGGGACGGAGAAGAGAGATCCTAAATCAATTTGAAGCTGTCTGGCCTCCACGCACTAATACAAACATAGTACAGATCAGAGAAAAGCCAGAATGCCGAACTGTGGCTAGGCCAACAGACAACACGTTATATAACAGATATAGTTGACGACTGATGATGTTCTCAAACACATTCATCGGCTAACATATACATCTTACGGCATATTATTGCTATCGTCATAATAACATCCATCACCACGATGCGATATTGGCAATGTCAAGGCCAAATCAACAACATTAAAAAAACAAAAGGCATTACTAAACCCCACAACGTCATACGACAACTGATGACCAGAATTAATTAATACGTACTTTAGATTAACTCACTGGGTGGCATGGTTTGCCAGATATTCATCTGTCTGGGTGTTCTGTGCGTGTGTGCGCGCGTGTGCACGCGCGCGCGAAAGGATGTGTACATAACTACACGTCTAGGTAACATAATGTATTCGTTGGGAATAAATAGCTGAAATTAGTATATCC